>CM069448.1:9091802-9130757 GCA_035610835.1 Ophiura sarsii | reverse complement strand
CAACATTTCACCTTTTGGCACTTTTTGGTCAAAAGTTAAAAACTAAAAATCGATGTAGCTATGCACAACGGACAGTAGCGTAGCGAGTGGGGGGGCGGGTGGGGCGAACTGCCCCCCGGAGGGGGAAAAATTGGCAAAATGGGGACGAAAAGGGCGGAAAATCATGTTAAATCAGCCGTTTTTTGACCTGGTTTCTTTGAAATAGGGACCGTTATGGGGATCTATGGGGATCTTGCCCCCTCGGAGTGGCTGGGCTGGCTACGCGGCTGACAACGGACTATACAAAGTGGAATCGCACCCGGCCTATTCTACATTCAAATGAATGCATCAATTGACGTCCGTTTCGTTGCTTGAACCATGCTCCCAAAATCATGAAACAGGTGTGTCTTTCTGCAAATCTTAACACTTTCCACGCGGCAGGCGCAAGGCGTCTGCAGACGACATTCAAAAAATTTAAATTTCATAATTTCAAAATTATTTGAATTTCATTAGGCCTACTATATTTGGAATCACCATGCGAAATTCATTGAAATAAGTACAAACATGCCTAGTATCGGTTCAGTAATCCTTGAGGTAAAAAAGCCCTGAAAGTTAGCAAAGGTTTCTGCTGACAAATCTGATTTGTATATTGTAAAACCAAGCCGCGTGGAAAGTGTTAAACAAAGTTAATATTCCCACAAAGATGGCAGCTAATCTGTTTATACATGGATAAGCTCTTACCTCTATGATCTTTGTGAATTTTGGCCTTATGGTTTTCATACCTAATGCAGAGGCAGATGCTGTTACGAATTCCTTCTCCAGCTCAACGTACAACATCACGTATGAAGCCATGATACCAAAACCGAAAAAGAATTGGCTGAACATGGCACCCGTCACCAGCCAACCGAAGTGTCGGCCACGCCAGTCAATAAACCTCATCTTTGGTAGTTACTGCTCTGCTGCACTGAAGCCGCCGTGTCGTTGTCGTTGGTTGGTTTATTGTCGTCGGTTCTTTGCGCGCGAAGCGTGACGTTTGGTGACCAACGCTACGTCAAGGCGGTATCGAGGATAAGGCCATGTATAACACCGTAGGATTCCGTGGTTACTGGTGGTAGAGGACACACTATTATACTAACTAGCTCATCTGCTAGTATTGTTACCCTGGTAGACGCGGGGGTAGAAGCGTCGTCGGCGCAGCCTGCCTGTATCGGATGAAAAAACAGGAAGTAACTTAGAACAATAGTTCAATGAGTTATTCAGCTATTAGGGATCAAGTCAACACTACTGGTCAAGGTAATGGACCCTGGGAATTTAACATTGAAACAATGGAAAACAAACTATGCTTTGAATCGGCCGTCAAAATGAGACATCCTATCTCTTGTAACCGGATACATGAGAAAGCCTCACTTGTAAGTTGCACAACCATATATTGTTTGTGTCATTGTACACTTTAAATTGTGTGCGTTCTAGTTTAAGGATTTTGTCATATTTCATACCACCCTACATTTGGTAGATAGTAAACACCATGCACATATTATGAGGACCAAGTTGCTTTCGCAAAAATCACTTCACTAATGTTTTTCTACATATCTCTATTCTAAATCGCTCGAGCATTTTTATATCATATCCTAAAACATGCAACATACAGAGTGTCCCAGAAAACCTGCAACTTGTTTATTTAATTTGTATTTATTTTTTAAAGATTTTTTTTAGATTTAAGGCGCTCTTATTTCAGTTTTACACCATGGATGCATGTATTTGGAAACCCTCCCACAATTTTGTTTGTGGAGCAAATAAAAAATGTTCAACCATTTTTCCAATTATAGCGAGCACAGAGACAGACCGAAGAAACTAGTTTTCAATAATACCGACATGCTTTGTTTGTTTGTTCTTTGTTGGAATTTTTTGAATTTTTGAAAAATTGAATGTTTTTTAAAAAAGTTAAAGGAGTCATAAAAAAAATGCCTCTATTAAGTGTGTATTAAAGCCCCAGACATCTACTAAATGGTGGACAAACTGAATGTGAACCTTACTAGACATTATTTACAAAATACAGAATCTATGGTGTTAAATTAATTTTAAAAAAGGGGGCATCGTCAAAATTACATTCTTACGTTTCTTATCGTTTATCTTTGTTATATCAACTGATTTATACGAACGATTGAAAATACATTCAACCATATTTTTAAAAAGAAATCGGAGTTTACTGAACATGGAAATCAACTACCCTGTTAAAACCAGACGATGGTGGCCACGCGAAACCTAACTTTTGAATCGTATTGGAATAACACGTAATCGCGAATGTTAATCTTTATCATTTTGAAAAATTCATCATAGGTTAGAAGATTTTTTTTCCAATCCAAAACCGTTAGAGTTAGCTAACCAACTCCATTGTAAGTGCTATTTAAAAAAATATTTTCTTCGTTAAAGGGACATTAAGTGGTGTTGAAAATTTTAAATGTTTAAAAATTTACTTCAGAATTCAAGATGAACATTAAAAATTGCCATTATTGTTGTTTCTACTAACAAAAACACAGCAAAACTTGATTAAAACAATATTATCGCTATTTATTGAAAAACGCCCTCTATGCAAATATGGTTCGCGTTATGTATCACGCGTAAGGGAAATGGTTGGGTATTTTTTCTAATATGTTGGGTACCGTAAATAAGGTCAAAATTAAAAAATTCAATACTTCTACTATAAATCAGAATAGTGAGCCTATATTCTTCTCTTTTAATAAGAATTGTTGTTTTATGTTACTAAATGTTTGTTACTATTAAGTAGAATAGTAATTTTAAATATATTACTGATAAAACACTGTAAAATATAGCACAAATCATTTGAATTCTATATTTTATAGCATGAATATGCACACCATACCTGCATGTCTCAAATACTTTATACCTGAGAAGAATATTCGTCTCAGCTTTGTACACAAACCGGGGTACATTATTCATAATCAAAAATCCCTATTCATGCGATCTTGACCATCCAATGTTCTGTACATCGATTTCTTGGATTGGACACAATTGGAGACCACGGTCTGTAAATTACAAGTGGTATTTATGGTTCAAATTATTCCTGGTAAGAGGGTTGCTTGCGATTGGCTGTCCGATTGTGTCAATCACTTGAGCTGCAAATTGGTATTTTGCCCATCTGTAAAACTTGTGTGCAGGGGGATACTGTCGGACGTAAAATGCTCGTTGCGGCTCTACGAGCATTTTTAAATCGACGTTTTCTTGTACAAAGAGGGCTGATTTTTCTTAATCCTTATAGGTGTAAGTTCATACATGTAGGCTAATACAATTATAAAAATATACTAATCCCAGTTTTTATCATAATTTAGGGCGCAGCCTCCAACACATCTCTTAGTGCCCCTTTAACTGGGCGATGACTGTTAAAAATATTTTATTTTAAAATGGTGCACTCCCGTTGCCATATTGGGTCATCCGAGACGCGTGGCCGCCATCGTCTGGTTAAAACATTTGGTATTGCAGCGCCCTCTATTGCTCAAATGTGTCAGATTAGCAGAGTGGATGGATTATTTAGTTAGGGAGCACATTGACTAAAGTCGTCCCCGTTGACTTTACACGCTTTGTACCTGAGACTAGTATCTCAGCTTTGTACTGTGAATTCAAATCGCTCTAAATCCAGAGTGCTACATGTAGCGATGGATCAATCAAATTTGGATAATTTATATTATTCTGTTACCTTAAAGGGAGCACAAAAAGTCGTCCCCCATAGACTTTAAACACGCTTCGTACTGTGAATTAAAATCGCTCTAAATCCAGAGTGCTACTGCTAGCGATGAGATCAATCAAATTTGGATATGTTTTATATTATTCCGAGGCTGTATAATTTAATATTATCTGAAAGTCAACCCAAAATCACCGTCAAGATTTTTTGATATCAGCCGATATAACGGGACCTAGTGATTTCGTGACATGTTATTCGGCTCTTATCCCGGCAGCGAATTTATTAACCGTAAACAACATTTCGCCAAACACTGTATACTTGTAGTATCAGTCTCATCATGTATAGGCCTACTATACGCTTTATTCCGTCAAGAGTATCAAATGTTGTTTACGGTAAATAATATCGCATCCCGGCATGCACGGAATGCACCGTGTGTGTAAATCGGCCGGTAAAATAATATTTCAGCTTAAGGTGGCTCTATTGGCCGAGTCAAAACTTTAGATTTCCTTTATAATCTAACATCCTGTAGCCCTTGGTCTGACAATTCCGGAACTGAAAATTGTATCTCAATCGGACATTCGGTTGCTGAGATACGTTAGGTCAAAGGGGCATAATACCAACATCTTTGGCAACAACTTTCTTTTTAGTTTCTTTATTTTTTCCAATTCCAGTTGCCATGTAATGTCCTAATTATGGCTAATTATGTATGCATGAAATATGCAAAGTAAAGTTTGTGGACTAATGAGATGAACTATGATGCTGTGACTTGTTTTATGGGTAGTACTCTTGGAGAGCTAAAAACGTACGTTAGCTTTTGTCTAATTTACATTTGCATAATTAATTAGGGCCTAATTAAAAAATGTTTAAACATTTTAATTAGTGGGCCTAATTAATTATTCAAATGGAAATTAGACAAAAGCCAACATACGTTTTTAGCTCTTCAAGTGTACTACCTATAAACCAAGTCACAGCATCATGGGTCTTCTCATTAGTCCACAAACTTTACTTTGCATATTTCATGCATACATAATTAGCCATAATTAGGACATTTCATGGCAACTGGAATTGGGAAAAACAAATAAAATAAAAAGAAAGTTGTTGCCAAAGATGTTGGTATTATGCCCCTTTGACCTACCGTATCTCGGCAACCGAATATCCTATTGAAATAAAAATTTCAGTTCCGGAATTGTCAGACCAAGGGCTACAAGATGTTATATTATAAAGGAAATCTAAAGTTTTGACTCGGCCAATAGAGCCACCTTAAATTGATGTGTTTTCTTTCTTAATCATTAAAACATATGTAAGATAATCCATAAAATTGATATCACTACCCGTGAATTTCATGCCGATTTTGCCCGTTCATTATTGTCGTACTCAAGTTTTGCCGGAAGTGCCGCGCAAAACCGACTTAGTGGTGTGCCCCCTTAAAATTAAGTCATTTTCTTGGTCATACTAGTCACAAAAGGATGCTTATCCCTTTTCAGTTGGTGCATATTGACCCTTAAAAGAGGTTATTTTTACTCACATTTTTAAGTGTGTAGGGCCAAAGATATGAAAATCGTATTTTATTAATGCGCTGATGATGTAACAAGGGCCTGTCAGGTATTATAATAAACACACACCGTTGTCTTGTTATTTTATATCACGTCGCCTGGATGTTACATCAATCCCCGCATCAATCGTTTCGCTTCACTGCACCGCTATCTTTTTAATACGGATGGTTTATGGTTTAAAGCCATGTATTTTGAACTGACCACCCAAAAAGGGTGGCGGCGTTGCATTTTTGGTGACGAATCATCCCTAAATGTGGTAGGGCTATGGTTTAGGTGTCATTTGAAAGCCTATTTATCTAGCTATATTGTGTAAATAAATCAGGTATTTCTATAACTGTTTGGCTGAGATATGATTGATTCACTGTAAAAACAGTGTTTAGAGATTAAACGCTTTTCTAAACACCATTTTGCACCACGTTTGTAAACATGTCAAATTTCTAAACACTTACATGTCAGATCCCTAAATATGCATGTCATATATCTAAACACACGGTGTTTAATTTCTAAACATGAGCGATCTAAACACCATCTTGCACCACGTTTCTAAACACTGTTTTTACAGTGTATATTTCGAAAGTCAGGGGTGCCAGAGGCGGTGGCGGTGGTGGCGGCATGGCGCTGATGTGTACAATCTCTATGAGGAATATAGAAACTGTCCCATTCTACGTTCAATTTATAATAACTCCTCATCTCTATCATGTTTGGTACAAACATGATTTTGCTCTCATTTTATAGATTGTTTTATAATCTATAAGTTTCTGTTTCAAGGATCTATGGTTTCAACATAACCATGGTTTCAACAAACATGTCAACTATTACGTAACAATTGTAATCACGAATCGATTGCATTCTCCTTGGCTGTTACGTCTGCCTATATTCGCTACACAGTGAATCTGCTCTATGCATTGGTTTTACCAGGGACTGGTTTTACCAGGAGTTAATAGTTATACCAGGGTTTACATTTTTGGAAAGCTCTCAATATAGGGGAATTTAAAAATGCCGTTTAAATTAGGATAGGGTGAATAGCCAAAAATATATGTGTGTAAACTCTAATAAATATGGAACGCAAACATTTGTGCTCATTCACTTCCCGATATAGTATATTTCAACAAGTTACCCTTGACAACCATTAGGCCTACTGATGGGTAAATTGCATGAGGAACTAATATGCACAGTAACATGATGATTGGGATAGGATGATCGCACGAGCGTGAAACTCGGAGTAGTAGTTATACCGTTGGTATGGTAGTAAGTTATATTTCGCTCTGCATCGCAATCGCATTGAGCACTCAGCAAGAAGATGTCTTCTGTATTGTATAGTAAATAGTTAACGCAACCTCGGCGAATGAAAATTGCAAACATTTCAGTATACAGTAAGTTACTCCACAACTGTGGTGGTATTTAGCTCCCGCTCTCAAAAAGAATACAAATTATATACAAAGACCCCATTAGAACTACCCAAATTCCAGACAATTATCAATCATTTCGCTTCACTCATCAGAACCATCAGAATTGAAGATATGGACATTGTGTCCATATCTTCAATTCTGATGGTTAAAAAATCTTCTAATTACGCGACCTCAGCGAATGAATTGCATTGATGAGATACGTATAGTGTAGGCCCTACTCTACATGTGGTGGTGGTGGTATAGCTCCTCTCTCCAAAAGCAATACCCAATATTATAGAACTACCCAAATTCCAGACAATAAAAATACACTGCAACTCAAACAGTATTGTTTAATGGGTTGTTTTGCAATTATTTTAATATTCATCAATAGTAACATATTTTAGAATTTTCTAAATCTCCTATGTTCAATATAACTTTTCTCTAAATGAATAACGTACCTGTATTCACTGCGATGATATCCAAAAGCTTCCAGCAGCACGGTGGTGCAGGAGACAAATACAGATAACTGTGTAATGCTAATCGGTGTCACTAATGCAATACGTTTTGTAATCTACCTATACGGTGTTGAAACACAAAAATCCGTTTTTTCCTTTTGTAAAAAAGCAGATTTCACTAGCAGAAGTAGTTACAGCATTCAATGTTAGTCGCGGATTCCAGTAAGAACCGGTTTTTTAATTCATGCAGCAAAGCGAAAACACAGCAGCAGCCCTGCTGCACAAGATCTGACATTTGCTTGCCATACTGTCTGTCCTTTGGTTTACTTTCACGTCATCAGAATCAGCTGACGAATCAGCTGCTTGTCGTCTGCTAGTGTTATACGCTTGTTGTTGTGCAGCGTTTCCTTGAAATTTTAAATCAATTGAAACAATTTTCGATCCGCTATATTTTAGTCATCATTAATTCATAGGTCCACTCCGGGTCCACTAGGCCTATATCGATACCTTTTCAAAGTGTTGCGTTTGATCGAGCTCCATAGCTTATACATGAATAATTAATATACCTGCACAAATGTATAGGCCGGATAAGTATAATAGGCCTGATAATAATATCCTTACATGTAGGAAGCCCCACAAGCCGCAATTAGCTTTGACCTTTCAACACGCAATCGGCGTGATTCGTGGATGGTCAAGCGGAACAGTCACTTGATACGTTACAAAATTAATTCACTCAAATTCGAGGACTGTAATTGATTCAATCCCCGGGGTTCAATCCAAAACAATTATACGGACCCAAACAATACCACACGCTTGAAAACACAACGGCAAGTCAAGTGCAATATTATGATTTTAGCCTTGGTCTTATAATATCCTGCATTGATGGATGGCTCATGTTATAATAATACTAATAAATAATCACACAATGCCAGAGTGCAAGGACTATTACTAGGCCTATGAGCTCTTATTTTAGTAATACTGAGTCCTTGCACTCTGGCATTGTGTTGACTATCTTCGGTAGATAGTAACTAGACGTATTCTTCTTGTGCTTAATTGTAGTGTATGGTGACAATTAGACGGGTAGAAGATATTTAATACACATTTGAAATAGTATCTATTGGTTGATTGTGTGTGATTACGCATTGTTGGTGCGTGTCACAGTGTAAAGATCCCGGGGTAAAGATAGCAAAGACTTTCATTCTTCAGCTCAATCCAGACCCATTCATCCAGATAGCACAGATGACAGTAATCACACACAAATCAATGATTTCCTAGAATAAAGTATCTTGCACGACTATCTAATCTAGAGATGCACCGTTGGCCAAAACTTATGTTAAACGCTCTATGAATGGACGGTGGACCAAATCAGGTACAAATGGTTGTCGTCGATTAGAGATACGCTTAAAAGGTGCGACATGGAATACATTATTAATGACGCCCCCACAAGTCCACGCTGGGTTAACACATTTAAAAACATTAATATCGGATTGTTTGTCATAATGTATGGAGTAACACTGTTAGGGGAAAATCTTCTCTTAAAGACTATTTACAGTTTAAAAAACCCGTTCAATTGGAAGACTATCTTTTAGACAAAACTGATTTCTTTGGTTGTAGTCTAAAATTCAAAGCGCGATCAAACACGCTTCCATTGGAACATAGAACACGCAAATGGTCTTCAAATAATAAGGATGGTAAATGTATGCTTTGTAA
Organism: Ophiura sarsii; assembly: GCA_035610835.1. Lineage (NCBI taxonomy): Eukaryota > Metazoa > Echinodermata > Ophiuroidea > Amphilepidida > Ophiuridae > Ophiura > Ophiura sarsii. The sequence goes on along the minus strand of CM069448.1, from coordinate 9,121,975 downwards.
TGATGATTCAGTGGAAGACTTAAGACACTTCTTATTTACATGTAGATCACTGAATGAGATAAGGGGCGAGGAACATCTCAAACTCGAAAATAACATATGCAACAATGGTTTTAGTGATGTTTGGCTGGAATTTATTATCAGTAATCTGGACTCAAAATTGTATATAATGTTCGGTTGTCCAATTAATATCACCACGCCTTTTTACATACACACTAAAGAAGCCCGTTATGCATGTTATCCTTGACCAATTCTGCAAATCATTTAAACGTGCGTGGGCTGTTAGATGTAATATCATGAACTCAAAGTGAGTCTTTTTATTGAGACTATTGTACAATGTATTATTGTATATACGTGACTATAATAATTATTAACATGATTAATGTTCTTTCGTTTTATCAATTATTGTATGTATATATTATGAACGCACCGCCGGGTAGACGAGTGCCACTGTTGTAAAAGTGTATGTTCAAATAAATAAATAAATAAATAAATATACCTTATAGTGCAACTTTGCTGTTGTTGCGCGGTCATTGAAATCGCCATAACTTTAAAAGTATCCATTCGATTTTGTTGAATGAGGTATCAAACTGCGGAGAAGAAATTTGTTCATTTAATGTATATTTCAGATTTTTGGTACCGATTATCTATTTTGAATTAGCCAACCTCAAAGCACCTGGTCAGGGACTTTTGTTGCTAGGTAACCCCGGCATATTATTACACCAGCATCAAAAGTTTATGAGGTTTAGACCCCTGCTGAGTTCTATAGAAAAAAACACTTTGAAAGTGACTGTTAGTTGATGCATAATATCAGGCTATCTACCATTAATAAAATGTCAGTATTAGAAATTCAATATTTTTGAAAATGAAAAAAGAACTTACAACCTGAGCTTATCCCAGAAAGTGAGGAGGGAGACTTGAGCTCCTGTAACTGAATGCACTCCGAGGCGGTGGAAGCAAGGGGATAGTCATATGGAGTGGGGATGGTGAGCCAACATAATCGATCGACCATATGCAACCCCCCCCCCCCCCCCCCATCAATTATAGCATACACTGCAAAAACTCCGGTGTTAAATATGCAACACTGAGCCGGTGTTACGCTCCTGCTAGTGTTAATGTTGGTGTTTAGTCAACACCATGGAATAACTGATGTAACACTTCTCATGGTGCTAAGTTTCTTGTTTTAAACTTGGTGTAACAATAACTCCCATGTGTGTCATTATTCCACACATGCGCACGGAGGTTGGTTATATTGGTTTTGTAACACTTTGGATATAGTGATTCGATCTGCAACACGCATCCATAATTAAATGGCAAGTAAGAACATTAATTCACAAAAACGTTCAAGTTTTAATAAATTTGAACTGTTGAACAGTGAAATATGTTATTTGCAAGCATTTTTTTGTTAAAGTACTTAAACTTATCTAACATTAATATTTTAACACCAGAAGGTGTAAAAATGTACATAGGAGGGTAAAATTAACACCCTTAGAGTGTTAATATAGCAACACCCAAAGGAGTGTTAATTAATCAACACCAAAGACTGGTGTTAATCAACACCAGGAAGTGTGGACCAGCTGGGACACTTATGTGGTGTTAAAATTAACACCCTCGGTGTTGATTTTTGCAGTGATACAATGACATGTGATACAATGACATATGTGACCCATCACATCAAAACAGACCAGTTGTCTCCAGAAGGGGAATTTCATATCTTAATTTCATGTTACAAACCTAGTGTTACTTAAAGGGGCATTGAGAGATACGTATGGGAGTGCGCCCTCAATATTCTGAAACCGTTTACCTTAATTCACCGTCTATCATGTAAAATGTCACAATTTGGTCATTTCGATTGATCACATCGAAACTATCAGCATCACTCACCACATAACTTGCTTCAACCAAATTTCAATCTAGCGCCATTATTCAACCGTTTCCCCATAAATCATTGCACTTTAGGGTTCCTACGTACATTATCCATTGAAACAATTTATTTATTCCAAATTTCATTTTTCTCGGCAATCTCTCAATGCCCCTTTAAGCTTTTAAATGAAAATGAACATAAAAGACTCATATTTTGATGAAATTCTTTTATTTTCTGTATATCTTCTTTTGTTCTTTTCTGCAAATAAAGGTTCAACCCGTTTCGATGCGATGGGTTACATACGAGGGGCAGTCAATAAATAATGAAAGTGATCATGGTTATGGGATGCATGAGTGACTCTATTGAGGGATAATGTGATCAATACAAAGTATGAACCTTTATCTATCAAACAATACACTTTTGGATTGTTATATACCTTTGGTTATGTAACGTCATTAACAAAAACACAATAGGTTTCAGACACTGACTGAAATATGTCAATTATTTGGCTGGATATGTAAATATGTTGAATATGGGTTGATTGATACGTTTGCGTATATCTCGGCAATGCAAGTAAAAACAGATAACACTTGGCACATAGTTAGAACACACACTTATCTGTTTGACACTCTTTTTTAGATCTGAATTCATTAATACGAACAAGAAGGGACCATCTCAAATACGTTTTTATTTAGCAAAATCCGCAATAATATACCTTCGAAAACAACAAGGGATAATGAACAATGGAGGGATTATAATTTAATAAATTGTTGTGGGATGTAAAGCAATAATAGTGGGGATTTCAAAAGGAGCTGTTCATAAAATTTCCTCAAACCATTGAAATTATGTGACGATTACTTACACAATACATATCTAGTAGCTCTAAAGATAACAGTAATAAGAGAGGTTGTGGCAGCCATCTTTGATTGATACATTCATGTATGTCTTCATTTTGACTATCACAATATTTTTACACATTGATTTAAGCATTTTTCATTATTTCTGATTAGAATTTGAAGGCATGCACAGTAAGCTTTTATCTGGTAAATTTCATGATTTTAGCCATTTTTGGCCCAGTTCAAAATGATCAGCCGTCTGCGCATGCGCATTTTGTCTGCAGGTTTCATGCGAATAAGTTCAGATAATTAGTTAACTATCATATGGAATCTCCTAAACTGGTTAATTGCTTGGATTTTTCCTAAATTGTTTGATTTTCCGCAATATTAGTGATTCACTGGCTAGGCATTTTTCAATGAAAATTAGCTATTTGAAATACTGATATTCGTATACTTTTTATTCGATTGGCTCTCCTTACTTTTTCCTATACTCCATTATATCAAATTACACAGGGATTTAAGTTATTGTCTTTTTTTTATCATACTTACGCGAAAAAAGTGACTAATTTCTTTACAGGGTGCTAATGTTTATCTTTGTTGTTAGTTGGCAACTTTGGTATCAAATTCATCCCCGTAAGACACTTTTGCCCAAGGGGGGGGGGGCATTTTCACCTAAAATTTTCGTAAAAGTTTGCCCCAAATTTTTCCCAAGTCAGTCACCTCGTGAATTTCACGTAAGTGTGGGGGGGGGGGGGGGGGGGGGGGGGGGGGGGGGGGGGATAGAAGTCAAACAATTTCGCACGTCAAAATTTTTCGCACGGACACACAGTTTCGCAGTCCAAAAAGCACTGTAGGCAATGTTTTATGAGTAGTTTTACTATCATTGATATTTGAAACTAAGAAAAACGCCATTTTTACCTTAAAAAAAAAAAAAAAAATTTACTAGATTTTACATCTTGACCTCAGATGACCTTTGACCTTGGTATGTGACCTTTGACCTCATTAACATATAAAGGTTTCCATGTTGCATCTATGACTGAAGTTTGGTTGCAATTGGTCATTGTATGGAAAAGAAATGGACAATACAAAAAGTGTGTACTAAATTTTACATCTTGACCTCGGATGACCTTTGACCTTGGTATGTGACCTTTGACCTCATTAACATATGAAGGTTTCCATGTTGCATCTATGACCGAGGTTTGGTTGCAATTGGTCATTGTATGGAAAAGAAATGGACAATACAAAAAGTGTATACTAAATTTTACATCTTGACCTCAGATGACCTTTGACCTTGGTATGTGACCTTTGACCTCATTAACATATGAAGGTTTCCATGTTGCATCTATGACCGAAGTTTGGTGTAATATTGGATGACTTGAGGGCGATACAGTGAAAATTGGTTAAGCCTTGAAAAAAAATAGGACGAGCCGCAGGCGAGTCCGATTTTTTTTCAAGACGAAACCAATTTTCACTGTATTGCTCGAAAAAAGGAATCCAATATTTACATTATTATGTTTTGAGAATCTGACTCTAATTAAAGATGGGACATCTATGCTTGTTAAATAAATGCACAGTAATTTATATGAAATAGGATAGCCATAAAATCCTATGAAGTAGGCCTATAGGCTAGGCCCAGTCACGCTAGCATCATCATCACCAGGGCTCTCTTTTAAATTCAAAGTGGGGTGACTGTTGCAGTTTTGCATCTGTGTTACATTGCAATATACCCAAAAGTAATGCTAACACATCGATAAATAAGACACTGGCTCATTATGAATGGTAAATCAAGAGCCTAGACTTAGGCCTGCACACAAATCAGAAATAAGCTTATTTAGGGTGTATTTTGTTCTGGAACTACAACAAGAAAACTGTATAAATGCTATCAAAATGTGTTTTAAATGACTTACTATATCATTGTTATTTGATTTTTTTTATTGGATTGTGTAAACATCATGGAAATATTGAGGGAATTTACGTCTAAAAATGCCAGCACAAAAATCGGAAATAAAAATAAGAGGTTTACTTTTAGGCCTAGTAAAAAGGCTATAAATTCTCCTTAAACCCACTATCAAAAGACCCAAAGTACAATATTTGTAGCCAAAGAGTATTTCACACTGTTTGTATTAATAAACCTGATCCATGTTTATTTTATTTACCCTTTTCATGAGTAATTCTGATGGAAACTTCTCTCCACACAAAATGTTACTACAGTGTCGGCCATCTTGTTAAGTTGATGTTTACTTTTTTCACAGGATGTATGGACTTTTCCATTGTGTTAAATAGGGGGTTATATTATATTGATGGTAGGGGCTAATTGACTAGTAAAGAAAATGGGTTTTCAACATGTTTCACATCCAAAAACACCAAAATTATCATTCTAGGCTCGTGTTAAAAATATATCAATCATCATATTTTTGTGTTTTTACAGAAAATATACAAATATGGCAATAATTTATCCGGCGTCAGTTATGAAAAGTTCCAACTACAAATTACAATTTCACACCCTTCAAATGTATGGGTCAATCCAGCAAAAACATTGAACCAATCAAAAGCTCGTATTCCAAACTGTCCGATACAGTAAAAAAATCGGATGACCGATTTTTAAACTTCATCCGATTTTTTTAAACTTACAAATACAGTCCAATACATTATTAACTCGAGTTCAAAGCTCTGTGTAAATGAATGGACGGAAGATTCTCAAAACATAATAATGATATAAAATTGGATGGATTGAGCGTGATACACAATGATATTGGTCGAGCTATGAGTTTTAAAAAATATTGTGCGAGACGCAGTCGAGCACAATATTTTTAAAACTCATAGCGAGACCAATATATTTGTGTATCATGCGAAAAAATCCATCCAATTTTATCATTAATATTATGCAGTGAGAATCTGACTTAACAAAAAAAAAAAAAAAAAAAAAATTAATAAAAAAAGAAAAAGAAAAATGCACCATATCTTACTATAAATCTGGAAACGGTGTGTTTGTGTGTTTGTGTATTTGTGTGTTTGTGTATTTGTGTGTTTGTTATCCTTATTACCACGGGAAATGTTTTAGGATAGGGTTAAGAGTTAATGAAGTAGCCGCGGGAAATGGTTAGGAGGGTTATGATTATAAATCCACCTGGTTAGTGTATTGCAGTGGGGGGGGGGGGGGGGGGGGGGGGGGGCGATTGTAGAGGATTTATATGGTTTTAAAAGTACTGAAGGTTAACTTGATGCGGTTTGAGAGGTAGGGGTTAATAAAGTAGCCACGGTAAATGGTTTATAGGAGGGACATGGTTATAAATCAACCTGATTTTGGGGGGGGGGGGTGTATGGGGTTTATAATGCCTTTAAAAGGGTTATGGTTTTAAATCAACCTGGTTTGGGGTGTTGTAGGGGGTTTATGTGGTTTCAGAGGTAGGTAATGTGGCATAACCATCTAGCGGGGACCCGAGCGTAGCGAGGGTACGCCGCTAGTTATTGTAAAAATATCAATAACATTTTTTTGTTTTGTTTTTTATTGTTTTTTATTTTTTTTTGAATTTTGAATTTTTTTTATTTTATTTTTTTTAAATTCCCAAACATTTCTCAAAACATTTCTCAAAAAAAATTCAAAATATTTCAAAAATGTAAAAAGACAAAAAAAAAAAAAATTGTGACTGCTCGAATACAATTGGCATATACGCTTACAGTGTTTCATGCAGGTAACCAACTGACCAAGTTCACTCCAGTGACACAATGTTCAGAATAATTGGTCTTTATACCAATGCATTGCAAGTATGGGACGGAAGATTCGAACTGCATAATAATGATTGCAATTGGTCATTGTATGGAAAAGAAATGGACAAAACAAAAAGTGTATACCAAATTGTTGACACACAGACAGACACAGACTACAACACAGACAGAGACGAAGGATGCTGCCATAAGGTCTCTTCCTACGGACGACCTAAAAATGTGCTGAATCCCAAAAAGTCACTCTTATTGACCTTACTCACAACATTTTATGCAAAGGAACTGTGTGTTATGTCTGGTGTCCGTCACGCTGCCCATATGATAAAACTGCAACATTTTTGAAATTACATCATTTTTCATAAACCTTCGTCAAACTTGGACAGTTTTTAATCTGTGGTAGCATATCAGGTATCAATATGTAACTACCAGAACTCCTAAACAATATTCATGTTCACTTATAATATAAAAAAAAGTGTTTACAGTTATAACCCCCAACAAAAGATGGTGCATGGTTTATGAGCTTACTCACAGAAAAATTGCAAACAAATAAATTGGGTTTTTTTACCATTCAGATATTTATTATGTAAAACTTATTGAGATGAAAATGATACGGTATAATGATGTGTTTCCTTCCCATTTATTTCATAAACCAGAGGCTACAATACAAGATCATTAGTCAGATTGGGAAACCATGCTATAGAGGCTCTGCATATGGCATAATTTACCAGAATCATGACGGACTACTGAACTTGGTTCACCAAAACTGCAAGAAGCAAAATATCCACTTTCATTCATGTGAGTTTACATCACTTTCAAGATTCCTGCGTCAATTTAAAGAATAAACTGAATGGATTAGGCCTAAAAAAAAAAAAAGTTTGATTGGCGTAACCCGACCGACCCTAAATACATCGCCGACCCTGAATATTTTTTATTATTTTGAGGGGGAAAAAAAAAAAAAAAAAAATTATATATATATTAATAAAAATTGAACAAAGGATTAAAGTTTTTGACTGTTTGCTTTCATTTTCGGCTATTTTAAGTTCCCATCGAAATGATATAGAGTCTGTTGGTTTCTATAAATAAAAAGAAAAATGTTTAAAGAAAAAGGAATTTTTGCCATCTCTTCATTTGTGTGTACTGCTGTCTTTTAAGTGTTCAAAAGTAGGTGATTTAAAAAAATAAAATAAAAAATAAAATAAAAAAATCCCGACCGACCTACCCTATTTGTTTTGGTCATGTTACGCCAATCAAACCTTTTTTTTTTAGGCCTTATAATATGCCATGATTCTGTTGAATGATGATGGTTGATTCCATTCTGCAAAGCTGATCCTGAATATGCACAGGGCCTCATAGATCTCTTTATATGTTTTGTTACAGCTGTCTCACACAGTGATTTATAGGTCAATAAATGTGTATGTGTTGTTTCGAGAGAAATTAGACAAATCAATGCATGCGCGCTGATGTTGATGTGTGAATAATGGCATGACCCCGCAGGGGAGTGCTATTGTGAGCATATCAACATTTGCGCAAGTGCATCCATTTTTCGAGGAAACAAAACATACACACGTATGGACCTAGTTCATACACGACACTATACTAATCAAAATTCACAATTTTAAGAATAATTTTGATCTACGTAAAACCGAATAAAAACATGTTAACAAGTTTGCCAACACCTGCAGTAAAAATTGGCGCAGCTGCGATTCCTTAACAATTCAAAACAAAGCGTGTGGTGCGTGCATTGAACGGCACACACGTGGAGTGCATTAGACACTTTCAATGCATGCCGCGTATTTTAGTTTCTTGCTTTCTAATTGTTTCGACTACTACGAGTGTATGAAAAGAGTGTATGAAAATTTAATAATCAACAAAAATCACCAAGACAGCTGTCACAAAACATAAGAAACAGACTTATAAAAAAAGACCTTTTACTGTGTAGAGTAAAATAGAGGATATCCGTTTAGCCATTCACTACAAAGGAAATCACACCGGCCTATTCTACATTCAATTGAATCGGTGCAAAATTGGCCTAAACATATGTGACATGTTCTACCGATACTGATACCAGACGGAATTGGGCAGAACTCCAAACTGAGAAATAGCCCAAAACCTAATTGGGGTGATTTTTTGGGGTATTTGAGTTTCTTGTAAATAATTAATCTTTAGAGTGTTTATAACATTATTGTGAAAGTTTCAGATTAAAAATCAAACCAACAAAAAAATGCATTTTTTTAAAGTACTTGTAAGTACATTGTAAGTACATCTTTAAAGGACGATATCTCAGTAGGAGTTTTCATGAAGACGAACTTGAAAATGATTTAACTCCGCTTTTGGGAAGCCCGATTATTTAAATTAAAAAAAGTACCATTGTAAAGCTGAAGATCTCTACTTTAATAATCAATTACTAACTCAAATTTTGATATCTTGCCCAATTGTGTCTGGTTTCGGTAGAACACGTCACATATCATGAGACAGGTGTGTTTTCTTTTTTAGGCATGAGTGTCTTCTTTCTGAAAATCTTAAACATGGTTTAAATTCCTGACAAGATGGCAACTAATGTCAAACACAGATAACCTCTAAATAGTTGTTCAGATTAAGCTTTGTAGGTCCATCTTAAAGGTAGATGACCCGATCACATTTTCATAACACAGATTTTTCCCCGGGGTGCTCAGTGGTCATTACAAGAGGGGTATCATGCGTGTCCAAGAAATCACGTAATTAGGGTAGTTTTTCAAGGTGGGCACGTTACGTACGTAACGTGAATAGGGTATCAAAACAAGCCAAATTAAGAAAAAGGGTATACTTTTTACATCATTGGCTTTCTTATTTAGGGTCCTTATTTGCTCCATGAGGATTATAAATAGCCATGATACGAGGGCGATATATTTCTCAAATTGTATCCTGCGCAAGTGATCTGATAGATCAGCTCGGCATTTGTAGTAATACTTTTAGCTTATTACTATTAGGGAAGGAAAAAAGGGTTAGAAATGTGTCATACGCGGTAAGCCGGTAAGAGGTTTTAAACTATACAAATTATTTGCTGAGGGTATCAAAATATTTTGAGTACTTGTTTAGGGTATCAAAATACTTTGAGTACTTGTTTAGGGTATTGGAAATACTGATATTACTTGCTTAGGGTATGTAAAATACTGTGCCATACTTGTTTAGGGGGTGCTTTTTCACATTAACACGATTACGTATTTAGGGTACTTTTTGAAAGTCCTTGGACGCGCATGATACCCCCTCGTAATGACGACTGAGCACCCCGGGGATTTTTCTCAAACATATGGAGATTTTCATATCATATGAAAGATCATATTTTTCTGATTAACATACTGAAATTTGATGGTCCAAATCAGTATGATTACGGAGAAATTGGTGAAATAACATCAAATTGCCGCGAAAGGTGGTTAACCACCAATATAGTTTGTGTACAACTCAATGGGCACATTTCACAGCATCTTGTGCATCTAAAATAAGAACCATTAGAGTTATGCAACTCAATCTTTGGAATACAATTCTTTTAAGGATGACCTTTCATGTAGAATAGAAAACTTCAAGTTGAAAATCGGAACATCTACCTTTAACTTTCAGGAAATACATATTCAGCGTACTAGGACCATTTAGAATAGTAATTTGGGTGATCATTTCTTGAACACAAAATGTTGCCATAGCCTAATGAGGAAAAGTCAAGTAACACTTGGGAGGGGGCACTGAACTAAATACTGTAGGCATGGATGCATGACCAAAACAATGTAGATCGAGGAAATATGTATATAAACTGCTCAAAAAAAGTTTGGATTTTTTTTTCAATCTCAAAATGTTCAAATATTTTATGATATTTCCATACTGTTTTGCATATCAATGAAAATCGGATATGTTCATCTTTACAATGATATCCAATTTGCAGCTATACATTATTCCAGTGTTCTGCCACATCCTTAAGAACATGGGGAGGTCTCAATCTGAATGTGCCAAAATCAACACTATTTTATGCTTAAAAGTCAATAGAGCATCACTCTACACTGTAGTGGTCAATGTAACACTTCATTGAACAGACAACAAAGATAGTCTTTTGAGCGCAAAATAGTGGGGAATTTGGCACATTTAGAATGCAACCTTCCCGCATTCTCGAGCATATGGCTAAGCACTTAAACAAGTGATTGCTACAAATGAGGTATCATTAGAAAGAAGAACACATCAGCTTTACATTGTATGATACACAATATGAATATATCACAAAATATTCAAAGAAATGGCGATTGAATACAAATTTCCAAAACAAAATTGAGCAGTTTATCTTGTTTAGGGGTTCAAAATTAAGCAATTACATTTACTAAACAGGGTATCACTTTCTAGAATACTCCTGTTTAGGTTGGTATTTGTCCTGTTGCATGAGCTTCAATATCCACAAGAGTGTAGTGCATTCTCAATCCCAGCTCTGTTCTGTATTACATTGTTAATACCGTACAAATAATCCTTATTAACTTTTGTTTGAATGTACTCGTTTTGAGGGTACAATGTTTAGAGCAATAGGCTTAGTCGTTTTAGGGGTTAAAATGGGAGAACACCCCCCCCCCCCCCCCCCCCCCCAACACAACCCCAAAAGTTGTATTTTGGTTTTCAATATTCTGTACTTGTTATAAGGGGTATCTGGAAAACTTTGGTCACTCATGCTTGCAATATTTATAATTAAGTCCCTGACTCCTGGGAAATAACCAAAGTATTGCTTAGCCTTGGTTCCAGGCTGATCACTCCCTTTTACACTGTACTTATTATTTCCAACCACAGAACAATTTTGCTAACTGGATACAGGTACAATAAAGCAGACTGTGTCCCAGCCTACATACCTACACATCCCTAGCCTCGGTGGGCGAGCAGATCAGTAACCTGGGTAGATTGGTGACTGGGTAGTAGATTTAGTAATATGGCTCAACAGTGGCTAGGGTCAATGGTGTGACCTTATATTTAAGGACATTATTGTAAAGTGTCATGACTGGCATACTATTAAAAGGTAATTAGCAAAAATAAGATGGAAGATGGAAATGACTAACAAGAGAGACTTGAAGCAAGTCTAAGTATTGCTATGGGCCTACACATATGGGCCTACTTGATTACTTAAAATATCCGGAATAACTCAGGGTCATCGTCTGGTTGATCCATACACATTTCAGGGAACAAAGAATCAAAGTCGTCTGGATACTGGAATGGTAATATTCCTGCAATTAATTCTTGAATTCAACTGAGGGACAAGTGATGAATTTCTGGTCCATACACAATTCAGGGGATAAAGAATTATAATTGTGCAACACTGGGAAAAAGTGGTGATTTTCTTTCCCTTTTTATTTCTTTTCAAATTGGTGATTTGAAAATTCAGTACATAAATCATCACAAGTAATTATTAGAATGAACGTTCATCGGTGTTGGTGATAAATAATTTGAAGTTTAACTTTTGATTTCAACACAAGTAATGTATTTGTGCATTTTTTGTTATTGTTGTTGTTGTTTTTTGTAACTGCTTGTTGCAGTAGTACATGACGCCCAGACAGTAATGTCACATGAACTTTTAGATGTTTACAATTGTTTCTATATGGCCTTGGCCTTGTAGGTATAATGGGTTTCCTTTTCATAGGATGGCAGTGCTTTGCGTGTACAAATCTAAAGGAAGCAAATGCTAAGTGGGAATTTTTTTCACTGTTTCAAAAACTGGGCCAAATCTTCATACTTTTATTAAATTAAAAGATATTGTTATTGTATTATGCAAATAACTCAATTTTGTACAGTTCTGATAATTTTTCACTAGCATAGTAGTGCAGGAACTGTAGGTCAACTGTAGGTCAACTGGCTCAAGCAAATTCTGTTACAAACCATTGATCATAACGCATAGCATATGGCATCATAAATTCGGAAGGATGTATGGGCAAAGCAATGGCATCATAAATTCGGAACAGATATATGGGCCCAGGCTTAAACCAGTTTTGTTTCCAAACTAATTTTGCTTCAGCTTATATTATTATATTTACATTTTATTATTGTTATGTTATTTTAGTATCTCTGTAGACCTCTTTGAGCCTTTAGGGAACAGCACATCACAAATACTTGCTGTATCATATCGTCCTGACATACCGGCACATGTGCCATTTTGGGCAAAATGAGTTAAGTTGCATTTTATGATCTACAAATGAAACTCTTTATTCTCCAAACAAATTGAGACAAAAAGGTAATTAATTAATGAGATACCGCACTAATTAGTGTGATATGCCAGGGTTTTAACATAACACCGGCATGACAAACCTCATTTTTGTATTCTGACATACCGGCACATCACAATTTTCTGCCATAGACCACCTTGTAATAATTGCAGTTCTGACATACCGGCATATCACTGTAGAACGAATATGAAAGTTTTTTTCATATTTCTGACATACCGGCACATGACTTTATGACATAATTACTCCTAAATAATAATTGTAATTTGTTGTTGTAACATGCTCATAACAAACATAAGTATATATCTATTAGTGTTCTTTGACAATGATAGTGACATTTGATGTAATGCTCTCTAAAACAAGTCTTTAAAAATTGGAAAATTTTCAAACACGATTTTCTCAAAACGCTGTTTTTCGTGATGTGCCGGTATGTCAGAACAGCGACGATATGTATGTTTATGACTCTATGTATTATGTAACCATGAGTTATTAATGTGCATTACGTATACAAATAGCAAGTAGTCAGTTTATAAGCACAAGTGATAGTGAGTTATGCACAGATTGTTTTTGAGAAGGATTGTGGCATTATGTCTTAGATGGTGCCGCCGGTGGCTGCTCCTGTGTGTGTACTTGATTGAAGAGACGATTTTTGATGACCTGCGACATCAAGCCGTGGATGACTTCAATGGTTGACTTGCAACTGAAACCAAACAGACAATAATAACATAATGGCATTAATATTTAAAAATCAGATCAATTAGTTTATTGTGATTTTGTACAATTGAGCCAAACATCTTCTACAGGTCTGACCATATAGGTTTTTAGTTGAAAATTTGAAAATCCAAAAACAACAACAACAACAACAATTTTGTGAAACATTTGAAAAATTAACGTTAACATTTCAGAAAAAGAAGCAAATCAAGACTTGAGAATCCCCTGGCTGGGAGATTCATTTCAAGAAGTCCTACACAAAATGGGGTAAAAGGTTATGTGGGGTTATTAGAGGCCAATGTGGGTAGATCCTATGAGTCATATCAGGTCCTCTTGCAAAGATCAAGTGTGGTTGAGATTGAAGTCTGACCTCTCATATGAGAGCTCCATAAGTGCAGTTAACAATTTTGACCAAATGGGGTCAAAGGTCATGTAGAGGTTATAAGAGGGGAAGGGGGAAAAGGATGAAGAAAAAGAGAGAGAGAGAGAAAGAGAAAAGGGGGAGAGGAGCAAGGAATGGGGAGTCTGGGAGGCCAGGGAGACTGTTATCTTTTGTTTCTTTATCACTTATATATGCCTAAATATTATTTGGCTTTGTGAGGCACGATGATCTTTATTTTGTGGAGCACGTCATACAAAAATGGTAATCAAATCATCATTATATATTTCAAGGATATTGTTGACTATGTTATTTTTAAGAGAAAGTGTTGAAATGGGCTCTCCTGCAATCTGTGCGCTTAGAATGGCTTGAACTCACAGATTCCAGGGAGGATGTTTTGATCTGTGAAGCTTTGGGCACACAAAAATATCCAGCTTCGCATATATATCCCGCCTATGCTTTGTATGCTAAATCATGCTACATAAAATAAGATTTCTTTTGCAATTTTAGGCAAAATTCAGCACCAACTGTACTCCCTGACACTACTTATTACTAAAATTGTCAAGAGGGCTTCGCCCCCTGGACCCCCACCGCAAGACGCTCCCTTCGCTATCTTCATCTTCAAATAACTAGAAAAGTATGATAAATCCTGAAGTATCGGCAATTAATATTTTGTTTTTGTTAGAGTTAAAATTGCCATTGCTTTACACATACGTGCACAGAATTTTTTCTGTCAGTTTAAAATTAACAAAATGGCGGATTTCTGCGCAAGTCGGAGAATGTTATAATCATGACGTCACTTCTGATGCAAGTCTTGTTCTCGTGCCGCAGAGTGTTACGAAAAGGAGCCAATAAAAATGACTTGGAATAAAACTAGTGGTGCACCACGGATACAAGGAATCATAACAAAATGGCGCGCGATCGTAAGAAGATGTAAACAGTTATGAAATCCATCGCGACTCGTGAGCGAAATAATGCCTGTATTTCCTTGTGTTTTGTTACTAAAATTTGTTAGTTCAAATTGTAAAATCTAGATTTTAATTTTCATGCACACATGGGCACCCGATTTAAGTCCCACCCCCTAATTTACGTATATTTTGGGGTAAAAAAGGGTGGGACTTTACACGCGTCAGTACGGTACTGACAAGTATGCAAACTTCATCATCATATTCATATTATAAAAGGTCACCCACTTGCTCTCGTTTCCTATAATTAAATTGTACAACAAGACAGGAAATTACAACCTGTTTATTCTCTAAATGATTGAATCATATCGCAATCAATTACTCCAAAAGGATGCCAACTCTGTTTACTTTGCCAACTAATCAAAAGACCTACATACACTCAGAATATTGTCAAGTTTGTGTATTTATCCAACAATCAATATAGTTATTTATTTATTTATGATGAAAACAAGCAGTAAATTAAGAATTATTTATACATAGTAACTGGCAGTTTCATGCACACCAACCACACAGGGTGGTGGCAATCTTCAGACTGAAGTACATCTAATTATAAAAATAGTCAACAGTAATAATATGGTAATACAGCATTTCTTAATTCTTAATTTACTGCTTGTTTTCATCATATTACGCTCTTCTTAGGAATTGAGCACTTTTGATACGGGCAGTGCATCATTTTGATATATAATACAATATGAAAGAACAGAAGTAAAATAATATAAAAACAATTATAAAATATAATAAATGGCAATACGAATCATGCAGCCACACTGTGTAACATCAATGAACCATAACTCCCAGGGCTGATGAATTTGACAATTAAACTATCAGGGGAGGAAAACTGGTCATATTTGTTTGGGAAAATCACTCTTCCCTAGTGCCAGCGATCAATCGGGGCGCGGGCATGAAAGTCAAACAAACAAACTGATTGCGCTAATGGGTCAGCTCTAAAAAATTAACTTTTCAGAGAACATGTGATATCCCAGTGGATCGTGACATGAGACCTGTCACACACACACTACTATTTGATAAGCATTGTAATGATTTGTAGTTAGGACGCGTTAGGGTTGTATATTTAAAGATAGGCCTAGGATTCAAGGCATGACTGAATTGCATGGTAAAATAGAGGCACATGATTATTCTGTGAAGAACTTGATACATGTACATGATTGATAATCAGACCATAAGTTCCCCCATTTCCCCTAATCTATACTATAGTTACATGTTGGAAAGATGAAAACATCAGCTTTACATTGATATGTAAAACAGTATGAATATATCACAAAACATCTAATTGATTGAAAAAATGGTTTTTTTTTGGTGAGTTTATTTCACACTAGAAGAGGCACAGTATTTAAAAGTCAGGGGGAAAGTTTGTTTGTCCATTTCGGGCCTAACCCTCATTTGATAACTGACAAACAGAATTTAATGTACAAATTAAGACCCTTATTTGGAAATTCCATAATACATTGGTTTTTTTCCAGAATTCTACTTTCTGGAAATACACTAAAATATTTTTAAAACTGTTCCTTTACTTTTCAAAACTGTTTTCAAACATGAATGAAGTGATTCAGCAGTAACATATTCCCATTTACATCTGATTTAGCAACTATTATCTTTTGAATCTGATTTTAAAAAAAATCAAAAAAATCTGACCTACCAAATACCGTTTGAAGGAGATCTATGGACAAACAATTTATTTTGTTTTACCTCATGAAGCTCATCCTAATAAAAATTCCATTGAAATGGAATGGGGACGATCCAAAAGAAAGAAGCATGTTTTGTAACCATTTTCTGAAGCATCTGTTGCAAACCAAAATACCAGGGAAATGGTGTATGTATTTTCCATATTTCAAACCAAAAAAACAAATCAAAACACCACAGTCTAACCACTTATTAGACAAACCCACAGCAATTGGGAGGTTTCTCCTATTAGTCAAACAAGATAAGCTATTATGTCTCTCTGTGGGGAGTCTATAAACATCTCTCTGAATGAATCATCAACAGTCTATGCATCAAATAAACAAATATAGCTTTAACTCCATCACAGACTGCAGGACTGTTAAAATAAACTGCATAGGTATGTAATTTACAAACATGGCTGCCCCACTTATGTCTAGAAAGACCTAAATGTGTAATTTTTTGCAAACTGATGCTATAAGGGTGGCTTCGCCCCTAAAATGCAAGGAACAAAATCCTGACTTCAGGACAGTACTATTCAACCTGGGATCAATGGATCACTTATAATAGGGCATAGATTATGTGATTAAATAACAAAATGCAAGGATTGTAACCGCCCCCTGACCTATAAAGTATGTGCATAGAACCATGATATTGTTTGGAAATAACTAAAAAGGAGTGACAACATCCAAGGATACATGTATACAAAGCAAAAGAAACAACACATTTAAAAAAAAACTGACAGAAATCATTCAATACCTTATTAACATTCCAAACCATTTTAATGTGTTGTCTCCTTTGCTTTTTAAATGTACCATCCTTGGATGTTGTTATTGCACACTTTTATATAAATAAGTTATTTCAGCATTGTATATTGTTGGTATAGTGCTGTTGAATCCATTGGATCCATCCTTTGTGGCCCTTGCTGGTACAATAACCAGTTTTTCTGCCTTTTCAGCATGATATTGTTGTTGTTTGTTTAAAGCCTTATCTAATTTACGTCATCTTCTAAAAAAAAGGAGAGAAAGTTGATTGGAAAATAAACCGTCGCCCCCCCCCCCCCCCCCCCCCCCCATCTGACGGGCCTGACATCAAGGTCAATGGCAGTTACAATCCATGCACAGTAGACCATCCAAAGGCAATAAATGTGCTTTAAAAAAATGCATCACGGCATTTTTTGTTACAGCTCTACATCTAGGCTAAATTAAGTGCTTAAATAATAAGGTTTCCAATGAAGGGGGGTGTCAAAAATAGAAATCGATTTTTAGGCCATTTTCAGCAAAAAAGACCGTTTTTGGGCAAATATCTAATTTTTGTGTTTTTTGGTGTAATTCATATCTTTGAACAATGTACTATCCACCAGTAATTAGTTTGACCTGATTTATTGTTTTTTTCAGGAATAATACATATTTAAAGCTGCTAAAATATAAAGAAAATAAAGGCACAAGGGAGTACAAAAGGGCACTTTTCTCAGTTTTATATTTGTATTTGCCACTTATATTCGCTAGTTGCTTAATCTGTCAAGCGATGCTGGAATAAATCAGCAAACTAGTTTAACATGACATTTATATATAGTTTAATATCGACAAATATGGTAAAATTCAACATTAAAGGGGTATTCAAGGGTTATTTAACACGAAGGTATTAATAATCGTTAATATAGTGACTTAGGGGTGTATTTAATGGAGTGTCTTCCGTGCACTCCCAGGACTCCCCCAAACCTACTTTTTGAACTTCTTTTCATGGTCCTTCAACATATTTAGGGTGTTACCGAATTTAATGTTAGTATGCTAAGGGGTTATTCAAAATGGCGTCCAAAATGGCCGCCAAAAGGGTCAAATTTCATAAAAGAACATACATCAACCAAAATGTATGATGACAGTATAGTTTTAACTATAGGATGTATGTATTACACTCACATCCAGCACGTTCGCATTGTTAACATACTTTGAATCCAAGATGGCCGCCAAAATGGCCGCCTAAAACATAGAAATAGCCAATAATAACAGCATATTTTGTATCATATTCATCAAATAATTTAAGGCTACCAGATGGACACCAATAACTACCAATTGGTCAGAAGAAATTAGCAAGATGGCTACCAATATAGTCAAAATAGCTGATTGAACCTTCTAGTACATTTTCGCTAAATACCAGTATAAGCAGATAAGTTAGTGATTTCATGGCGATAATTATGGTGATAATTATGGGCTTCAAAACCCTACCTTATATTGAAATATCCAAAAGGATCATCAAGCAGTCTCATTCGCCACCAAGTATGCATAGGTAGTTGTATGAATTCATCAATGACCTTATTAATCAGATATCCTTTATATTACTTACTTAATTGATTGGGTCATTACGGTATCACTCGCGGTCTGTAGATGATCACCTGGGGTAATTAAATGATCACTCGGGGTCATTAAACGATCCGTTTGGATCACGAAATGGTTATTTTGGGTCATAAAATGATCACCTGGGGTAAGTAAGCGACCGTCCGGGTCATGATATGATTGCTTGGGGTCATTACGCTATCACCTAGAGTTTTTAAATTATCAAATGGTGTAATGAAATGATCACTCAGGATCGCATTGGGTCATTAAACAATCACTTTGTGTCAATGGTCACCACGGGTTATCACATAATCACTTGGATCGAGTCAATAAATGATCACTTGGGGTCATTAAATCATCTCCTGCTGTTATTAGATGACAGTTTGGGCGGCTTGAGTAATCAAATGATAGATTGGGGCCATTAAAATATCACTTGAGATCATTAATGATCACTCAAGAGTCATTACACGATCCATTTGATTCATTAAATGGTCAGTAAATTGGGGTCATTGAATGATCTCTTGGGGTTAAGCGACCATCCGGGTCATTACATTATTGCTTGGTGTCATTAACCTATCGCCTAGGGTCATTAAATGATCACCCGGGGTAATGAAATGATCACTCAGGATCGCATTGGGTCATTAAACAGTCACTTTGTGTCAACGGTCACCAAGGGTTATAAATTATCACTTGGATCGAGTCAATAAATAATCACTTGGAGTCATTAAATCATCCCCTGCGGTTATTAGATGACAGTTTGGGCGGCTTGAGTAATCAACTGATGGATTGGGGCCATTAAAATATTACTTGGTGTCCTTAATGATCACTTGGTGTCATTAATGATCACTCAAAAGTCATTACACGATCCATTTTATAAATGACACGATCCATTTGAGTCATTACATGGTCAATTGGGGTCATTGAATGATCACCTTGGGTTATTAAACGGCCATCCGGGTCATTAAATGATTGCTTGGTGTCATTAACCTATCCCCTAGAGTCATTAATTGATCACCCGGGGTAATCACTCAGGATCACTTGGAGTCATTAAACAATCCCTTTGTGTCAATGGTCACTTACGTTTACTACAATATCACTTGGATCGAGTCAATAAATGGTCATAGGTGTGTTACGGCTCGGGTCATTAAATGGTGAGTTGGGGTCATTCAAATGATCCCCCAGGGTTATTCAATGATTAACTTTTTCGGCAACCATCTTGGCCATTTTAAAATATTAAAAATATTACATTTTATCATAGAAATATACTGAATGCTGTTTCAATAGTTTTTGCGGTATAGGTATTACATACTATTTTCAAAATGCAAAACACCTGTTTTAGGTCATTTAACATCAGTTCTAACCATCTGGCGGCCATTTTAAAATGCGATCAATATTCAAAACTTTCACAGAGGTGAGTCGTTTATCTAAAAGCATTAGTTTAGCAGTTTAGAATATGGTATATATGACGCAATATACGCTATTATAAGCTATTTTTACAATTAGGGCGGCCATTTTGGCGGCCATCTTAATTTAATATATGTTAACAAAGCAAAAGTACTAGATATGAGTTACTAGTGATCTAATACATACATACCATTGTTAAAAAGTGTACTTTTATCATACATTTTTGTTTGATATTATGTCCTTTATGAAAATGACCCCTTTGGCGGCCTTTTTGGACGCCATTTTGAATATCCCTAATAGCATATCAAAAATAATGTTTGCATCACCCTGAATGGGTTTTAGGACCATTAAAAGGAAGTTTAAAATGTTGGTTTGGGGAGTCTTGGGAGTGCACGGAAGACCCCAAGTAGATACTACGCCTCTAATTCACTATATGATTATATAAATATATATACCATTGTCAAATAACCCTTGAATGCCCCTTTAATGTTAAATTTCACCCGATTTGTCATCATAAAACTATCTATAAAGGTCATAGACCATGTCAAACTAGTTTGCTGATTTATTCAAGCATCGCGTGACAGATTAAGCAACTAGCGAATATAAGTAGCAAATAAAACGACAAAACTGAGAAAAGTGCCCTTTTGTTCTCCCTTGTGCCTTTATTTTCCTTATATTTTAGCAGCTTTAAATATAAACTATTCCTTAAACAAGGCGGTTCTCGAACGGCGCGTCTCACCTGTTCATCAAAAGTGACTTGAAAGAAATGATGATGAAACATATGATGTAGCACTGTCACAGAGGTATGCATTGTAGTTAATGCAAGGGATGTAATACCTAGGGATGCTCAAATGTTACCCAGTACTACAAAATTTGCGGAACACAAACGAATCGTTTCCGCTTTATGGCCCTTCAAAGTTTAGATGGTACCCCACCCCCTTTGGACTATGCAGTGGCGGCGCCAGCATCATAATTTATTTTTTTTGGGGGGGGGGGGGCAAAAGGAGGCAAGACATTTTAGGGGGACCCCAGACGATCTTGAATGACCTCCAATGACCTTGAAAATTTAATCAACAAAAAGAATACACCCCCTCCCCCCTTCCCATCAAGATAGGCCCTACTGATCTATTTGACCCCATATTTGACCTTGAATGACCTCTGATGACCTTGAACATTTAATCAGCAAAAAGAACACACCATCCCCCTTCCCTCCACCAAATCCCATCAAGATAGGCCTTACTGATCTTATTTGACCCCAGATGACCTTGAATGACCTTGAAAAATTAATCAGCAAAAAGAACACACCACACTTCTTCTCTCCACCAAATATAATCAAGATAGGCCTTACGGATCTTATTTGACCCCAGATGACCTTGAATGACCTTGAAAAATTAATCAGCAAAAAGAACACACCACACCCCCTTTCTCCACCAAATTCAATCAAGATAGGCCTTACGGATCTTATTTGACCCCAGATGACCTTGAATGACCTCGTAAAATTAATCAGCAAAAAGAACACACCATCCCTCTTCCGTCCACTAAATCCCATAGGCGATCTTATTTGACCCCAGATGACCTCTGATGACCTTGAAAATTTAATCAGCAAAAAGAACACACCAACCCCCTTCCCTCCACCAAATCACATCAAGATAGGCCTTATGGATGTTATTT
Source organism: Ophiura sarsii (assembly GCA_035610835.1). Taxonomy (NCBI): domain Eukaryota; kingdom Metazoa; phylum Echinodermata; class Ophiuroidea; order Amphilepidida; family Ophiuridae; genus Ophiura; species Ophiura sarsii. The sequence goes on along the minus strand of CM069448.1, from coordinate 9,100,206 downwards.
GACCCCAGATGACCTCTGATGACCTCGAAAAATTAATCAACAAAAAGAACACACCATCCCTCTTCCGTCCACCAAATCCCATCAAGATAGGCCTTACGGATCTTATTTGACCCCAGATGACCTTGAATGACCTCCGATGACCTTGAAAATTTAATCAGCAAAAAGAATACACCACCCCCCTTCCCTCCACCAAATCCAATCAAGATAGGCCTTACGGATTTTATTTGACCCCCGATGACCTTGAATGACCTCTCATGACCTTGAAAATTTATTCAGCAAAAAAAAAACACCACTCCCCTTCCCTCCACCAAATCTCATCAATATAGGTCTTACTGATCTATTTGACCCCATATTTGACCCCCGATGACCTTGAATGACCTCCGATGACCTTGAAAATCTAATCAGCAAAAGAACACTCCACCCCCTTCCCTCCACCAAATCCCATCAAGATAGGCCTTACGGATCTTATTTGACCCCATATTTGACCCCGATGACCTTGAATGACCTCCAATGACCTTGAAAATCTAATCAGCAAAAGAACACACCACTCCCTTTCCTGACATCAAGTCCCATCAAGATAGGCCTTACGGATCTCTAGATATCGCGTTACAACGCGTCACAAAAGTTTTAAGCATATTTGACCCCGATGACCTTGAATGACCTCCAATGACCTTGAAAATTCAATGAGCAAAAGAATGCACCACCCCCTTCCCTCCACCAAGTCCCATCAAGATAGGCCTTACGGATCTCCAGATATCGCGTCACAAAGGTATTTCTTAGCACACGGCGGACGGCGGACGCCATACGCCGGACAGAAATAGTGATAACATAGTCTCTTCCTGATTACATCAGGCGAGACAAAAAGCAATGAATCAGGTCAAATTAATTACTGGTGGATAGTACATTGTTCAAAGATATGAATTACCCGGTACCCCAACTATACACAAAAGTTGGTAACCATGACTGTTCTTCATTTTTTCAAAGTACCCCTTTGCAAGGATTTTTCAACAATTTACCCCCAACCCCTTTTTGGCAAAAATTAGGACTAAATTGGGGTGAAAAATACCCCTTTTTTGGTTTTCAATGACTATCAATTCAAACACCCCTTTTCAAAGACACTTTATACATTCATTATATAGATAAAAACTTGTTTCTCCCAACAGTAACAGGGGTTTATGGACCTGTGTTATAAACTGGTGTACCCCAAATGGTGGATTGGGTTGTTACTATACCATGTTCTTAACAAATGATTAAATCCATAATGTGATGAGCAGAAGTGACACAATTTACGAGTTGGGTTTTTTCCTCTTCGAAGAAATGCAACACAATGGTAACCCAGTTTATGACACATGATCTTTAGGGAGCACATACCTAAATAGGCATCGCGACACGCTATCGTCGCGATCAATCAAAGTTGAGTACGACAATAGTTCCTATTTGGCGGGAAAGAGAGTTATTTGTTGACGGTTTATGATATAATTTTTCACTAATATGTTGTGTTTGAAATGTGTAGTTGATGTTCTGACATTTCATCTAGGTGATTTGAGGTCAATTTCAATTTCACGGACCGATTTACACATGCGGTAATATCCAGACCGGAGACCGAATTTAGGTAGGCATATCACTACGTTGTTATGCGGCGGCTTATATCAAAAAAAGTGCACGGTGATGTCTACTTCATATTCAGATATGTTGTAGAATACCCTTGTGAGTAAAACATATCAAAATTTCATTGAACCAAACGCACTAATATAGAAACTAGAGCCATTTAAGAAAGCCTTTCCTAACAGTAAAGTCTATGGAGAGCGTCTTTGTGCTGTGCTCCCTTATAGCACCAGGTTCCCGATCTCCTGCGTGCTCCGATCCAGTGTAGGTGTATTACACAATGCAATAAATAAAAGTCGGGTTTCACCCAAATCTATGCGTTTTGATATCTACTGGGCAGTGTATTTATGGCATAGGCCAACTTTGTCCGCTTAAAAAACAGGGGGGGGGGGGCGTGTGGTTGCTCTTTTTTAAACAAAAACACGGCGTTATTTCAGTTGATGTGTTATAGGTGGGTTAGGTCGACATAATCAGAGACTGATCGAAATCAAAATCAGTTGGATTTGAGTCAAAAAGTTTGGATTTCGTGAGTGTAGGCCTAACAAGTCAAAGCGTGCCGCGTCTAGAGTCAAATAACGGAAAATAATAGTGATTTTACGGAAGATGCGGCCTCCGTGATCAGATCATATTTCAAAAACGGATTGTTCAATTGTAATTTTATTTGGCTAGTTTGTTCAAAATTTCACGCTGAAAAAGTTGATATCAATTTTGAATGATTTTGAGCAAATTTGTGCTCTTATAGCACCAGGTTCCCGATCTCCTGCGTGCTCCGATCCAGTGTAGGTGTATTACACAATGCAATAAATAAAAGTCGGGTTTCACCCAAATCTATGCGTTTTGATATCTACTGGGCAGTGTATTTATGGCATAGGCCAACTTTGTCCGCTTAAAAAACAGGGGGGGGCGTGTGGTTGCTCTTTTTTAAACAAAAACACGACGTTATTTCAGTTGATGTGTTATAGGTGGGTTAGGTCGACATAATCAGAGACTGATCGAAATCAAAATCAGTTGGATTTGAGTCAAAAAGTTTGGATTTCGTGAGTGTAGGCCTAACAAGTCAAAGCGTGCCGCGTCTAGAGTCAAAAAACGGAAAATAATAGTGATTTTACGGAAGATGCGGCCTCCGTGATCAGATCATATTTCAAAAACGGATTGTTCAATTGTAATTTTATTTGGCTAGTTTGTTCAAAATTTCACGCTGAAAAAGTTGATATCAATTTTGAATGATTTTGAGCAAATTTGTGCTCTATAAGGGAGCACATACCTAAATAGGTATCGCGACACGCTATCGTCGCGATCAATCAAAGTTGAGTACGACAATAGTTCCTATTTGGCGGGAAAGAGAGTTATTTGTTGACGGTTTATGATATAATTTTTCACTAATATGTTGTGTTTGAAATGTGTAGTTGATGTTCTGACATTTCATCTAGGTGATTTGAGGTCAATTTCAATTTCACGGACCGATTTACACATGCGGTAATATCCAGACCGGAGACCGAATTTAGGTAGGCATATCACTACGTTGTTATGCGGCGGCTTATATCAAAAAAAGTGCACGGTGATGTCTACTTCATATTCAGATATGTTGTAGAATACCCTTGTGAGTAAAACATATCAAAATTTCATTGAACCAAACGCACTAATATAGAAACTAGAGCCATTTAAGAAAGCCTTTCCTAACAGTAAAGTCTATGGAGAGCGTCTTTGTGCTGTGCTCCCTTATAGCACCAGGTTCCCGATCTCCTGCGTGCTCCGATCCAGTGTAGGTGTATTACACAATGCAATAAATAAAAGTCGGGTTTCACCCAAATCTATGCGTTTTGATATCTACTGGGCAGTGTATTTATGGCATAGGCCAACTTTGTCCGCTTAAAAAACAGGGGGGGGGGGGGGGCGTGTGGTTGCTCTTTTTTAAACAAAAACACGGCGTTATTTCAGTTGATGTGTTATAGGTGGGTTAGGTCGACATAATCAGAGACTGATCGAAATCAAAATCAGTTGGATTTGAGTCAAAAAGTTTGGATTTCGTGAGTGTAGGCCTAACAAGTCAAAGCGTGCCGCGTCTAGAGTCAAAAAACGGAAAATAATAGTGATTTTACGGAAGATGCGGCCTCCGTGATCAGATCATATTTCAAAAACGGATTGTTCAATTGTAATTTTATTTGGCTAGTTTGTTCAAAATTTCACGCTGAAAAAGTTGATATCAATTTTGAATGATTTTGAGCAAATTTGTGCTCTATAAGGGAGCACATACCTAAATAGGTATCGCGACACGCTATCGTCGCGATCAATCAAAGTTGAGTACGACAATAGTTCCTATTTGGCGGGAAAGAGAGTTATTTGTTGACGGTTTATGATATAATTTTTCACTAATATGTTGTGTTTGAAATGTGTAGTTGATGTTCTGACATTTCATCTAGGTGATTTGAGGTCAATTTCAATTTCACGGACCGATTTACACATGCAGTAATATCCAGACCGGAGACCGAATTTAGGTAGGCATATCACTACGTTGTTATGCGGCGGCTTATATCAAAAAAAGTGCACGGTGATGTCTACTTCATATTCAGATATGTTGTAGAATACCCTTGTGAGTAAAACATATCAAAATTTCATTGAACCAAACGCACTAATATAGAAACTAGAGCCATTTAAGAAAGCCTTTCCTAACAGTAAAGTCTATGGAGAGCGTCTTTGTGCTGTGCTCCCTTTATGGCCCTTTTTTGAATTTCGTGGAGACTAGTAATTCATGAAAGACCCCCTATTTTCATGATTTCACGGTCCACGCTACCAATCGAAAATATACCCCTTTTCCGCGATTTTTAGAACAGTCATGGTAACCAGCTTTTGTGTTGAGTTGGGGGGGGGGGGGTACCTGGAGGGCTAATGACAAAGGAATAAAAGTAATAGTATTCCTTCTTTCCACAAACACAAACTCATCTTTTTAAAACTGCCTATGGCATCTGATTTTTTAGTCATGTACTATAATATGCTTCAGTTGTGATTTAAAAAAAATATCTATTTGTGTTTTAATACTTGTATATTGACGCTCTGCTATTAATGCATTTTTATTGTTTTACACACATATCAACGTAATTATATATTGTCATTTTAGTGTATTATATTGCAAATTTGCTCGTTTACTTCTAGCCACCTGCTGGCAGTTGGGTTTTAATCTTTTGCTGTCTAAATTTATGTGTTTTTACATAGTTTTAAAATTGGTCTTTAGTAGTTTGTTAGTTGTACAGCGCATTGATACCACTTGTTTAATGCGCTTTATAAATGATTATTATTATTATTATTATTATTATTAAACCAAGGTAAAAGTGCAAATTAGATCATTACTGCAGGAAAACACTTTTCCCACCTGTCAGGGGAGGGACTGCAACGAATCTTGTTAATGGAAGCCTGGTGCTGTGACGTAGATGAAAGGAAATAATTGATTGTCAACAAGTTGGAACACGGTAGTATACGAGGGTCATAAGTTCTACCTCCTCACTCATTAATATCGCTAATATAAATGTCAGCCTTATGACACTTGTATTGATTATAGCTCTGAATCATAGCTACACATTTATAGTAAGTGCTAATTGATACCTATTTTACTTTTGTCATGATGCAATCCAAGCCAGAGAAAGATTTTGGACAACGAACATGGAAAATTACCCCAATGAAAAATACATGTTTTTCCGTTTTCTCTCCGTATTGCATGAGGTATAACCGCCCCATTTAAATACTGATCATAGAAAACAATGAATGATTTCTGAATATAATGTTATATTATCATGCATTAATCAGATCGTAGGCAATATTAACCTATGTAGCTTGTCAATAGTATAATATCAACTCAACTCGAATGTATTGACACACCTTTAGCATACTGGAATACTGATATTCAGTCAAATGTTCGTTGTTACAAGTCAAGCCACAGTGATTGCCTTGAATGTTAATTCTTAACATGATAGTAACTTTATCAGTTTTCCTTATATGCAACATTTAGAATACTTAATCCGGTTGTCAGTGATAGAAAAATATATCTCCGAGAGACTTGAAATATATCCATTTAGTCCTGTATAATGACAATCTCTTAGTTCTTATGAAAAGCAAATATGACTTTTGCAGCGGTTCTCTATAGGGTAGGGTTTAAATTGATGGCTGTCCTGGTCTGGTTCTGGCTAATATTAGAGGGCATTTTTCGTCAAGAAATTTGTCACTTGTATTGTTTTAAGTCTGTTTAAGAGATATTTGCAACTTAAAACGATTGTAATTGATCGATAGGTACATTTGGCTCTTAGAATTGGCCAATTGAATAGCACTTAGAGAAGGCATTTGGCTGTTTTTTACCCGTTTCCGTTGCACTAAATGGAAGTTTGGTTTCTACTGCATATCCAGAAAATTACAAAGAGTATTCAGACCAATCTACTATATGATTTTGTAGCAGAGATTCAAAGCTTCAATTGTGGAATATTTTTATACGACTGGCTTGTATAATAGCAAAGTGATGAGGTAGGAGGTAGAACTTATTAAATGACCCTCGTATTTTAACAGAATAAATCGTATTGAAAACTGGAAACCAATGCTGATAACGTCACAGCACCAGGCTGCCGTTACTGGGTTTCGACTGCAACTGGGAGGTACACTGTTTTGATGATCAGGGGGTGTGACTGTAACAGGGAGGTTCACAAAACGGTTTCCCTGCCTGCCAGAAATTTAACAAGGGGATGTCACATTGGGGCAGGGATTTGTAGGTCCCATCCAACCAAAGTTTCTGTTATATACTGGTCCCTGGGTGCTGCAGTTGCAATTGATATGTGCATTAGATGGAGGATTTGGTTGTGTTTCATTGACTCACCTGTCCCTAGTAGATTTGGCCAATTTATCTTCTGCTTTCCTCTCATGATCTATAGCTAGCATGAAACTGCTCCTACCCAGCTGGCCCTCGGCCTGTTTCCAACTTCTCAGAGAGATCTCCTATTTGACCGGTGGTATAGTCTGCATTCTATAAGATAACAAAAATTGTCAATTATCAAGTAGTTTGATGCATTTCCATGCGACACTATTGAATAGGTCCAGTTTTTACACAGTTAGTTGAATTTGTACTTTTGGCAACATTTTTAAAAGTAAACTGGGTTGCTGGGTTTGACGTCAACTTCAGAAGCCAACTTCTTCCAACGATTTGAAACAGTATTTTTCAAATTCAAATTGCAAATTTGAAGATGAATTCAATTCCCTATCATCATGATCCAGAATATGGATGGACCAAGCGGGTGAAAAGTCAAATTCATTTTGGTTTCGAAATTGACTTCATTTTTAGCTTGGTATGCTATTTCTGTGTCACAATTCAATGTGTTGCCAAATTTGAAGTCAACTTGGCTCTTTTTAAACAAGTAATGGCTAAGCATGGGTGTGAAGACCAAGACACTGTGACATTTTTAAAAGTTACAAAATCTACTGTACGACTCAAAATATTTACTAAATCGTCTTCACTTTCTCTATTGCAAAACACAAAACACAAAACACACAAATATAAGAATAAAGACAAAGACAAAGACAAAGGACAAAGACAAAAAAATAAAAAATAAAAATTTAAATGTAACTACAAAATATAAGTTAAAAGTTTAACGGGTTCGCCGTTGGACGAGTTTTAATCTGTCAAGCTTTCGTCAGGATTAGCTGTGACTTCTTCAGGACCAAATTATTATTAAACAAAACATAGAGATTGCCACTTCTCTTGTTATCATCATTTGGGCTGCCCCTTGCCCGATGATTTGAGAGTAGGTGCCCTTTCCTACTTGTGAAAGAATTGGTGGCTCTGAAAAGAGCCGTTCAGATGGATTGCCGCTTCCACTGAACACGTAGGTTGCCCTTTCCTACTTGTGAAAGAATTGGTGGCTCTGAAAAGAGCCGTTCAGATGGATTGCCGCTTCCACTGAACACGTAGCACAAAAGAATGATAATTAAACAATGTTTTAAGGTTGATTATTGTTTTGCGGGTCAAAGGAACAACCCTTTCATGTTACATTTTGTTCAAATCATATTGTATCTTACTATAAATCTGGAAACGGTGTGTGTTTGTTTGTTGGTGTGTTTGTGGGTGTGTTTATTTATTTGTTATCCTTATTTATCCGTTAGTTGTGATCAAAGTGGCGCCTAATTTGCATGAAAGATAGAGGAAATAACGGGAAGGGTGTTAAAGTTTATTTCAGTGAAATTGGTTAACAATTGGCTCCAAAAACAGCAAAAAACCTCTCAGATTTGGCTCATAAATGCCACTAGAATTGAACAATATTGTGTGTTGCGCGTATACTATACAGCGTAATCTTACCGTGGTAACGCATCGCGTGCATGTTTGCGCAAGGTCTCACTGACGCGGCACACGCACTCCTCCTACACATGGCGCAGAAGCCACACGGGAAATGGTTATAGGCCTGTTACAGTGTTGGTAGGGCATTTAGTGTCATGTTGGGGGAGAGGGGGAGGGGGGGGGGGGGGGCGGCCGGTGTAAAACCACTGGAAATAGTTTAGGATAGGCCTAGGGTTATAATGGTACAAGTAGCGTTTTGCGGGAGTTAATGAAGCAACCTGATTTCTTTACTTTAAGTTGGCATGCCAAACAATGGTTAATGAAGTAGCCACGGGAAATGGTTTAGGGAGGGTTGTGATTATATAAATCAAACTGGTTGGGTGTATGCATTGGGGGGGGGGGTAAACCACAGGAATGTTTTAGGATAGGGTTAAGAGTTAATGAAGTAGCCGCGGGAAATGGTTAGGAGGGTTACGATTATAAATCCACCTGGTT
>CM069448.1:8889339-9091702 GCA_035610835.1 Ophiura sarsii | reverse complement strand
CCTATGCCCCCCCCCCCCCCCCCCACCGCTTACGTTCAACTCTTGCTTCAAATATGTCTTTTTAAATACAATTTAGATCATGTTAGACCCCGCGCCGTTCTGAGAGGGGAGTTTACGGAAGTATGCAAAACTTGTATTCAAATCTTTTTTTCTTCTCACTAGAGCGTAATTCGTTTAAAATTATATTTTTGATATTTAAGAAAAAAAGGTTTTCTCCAAATTTTGTTCCTATTAGCGAAATTTAGACCCTCATATCTTAGCCATTTCGATAAATAAACATGATAAACTTTAAATCGTTTAAAGTAATCATTTACGTCTATGGCACGTGTCCGAGAAGTCTTAATGTCGCAGGGTCTTGCATTAAAAGACAGTGGGGTGGAGAAAATGAGCATTTATACACAGCTCTATGGAGAAAAATTTACATAATCGTCGATATCTCGAAAAGAAAATCATTAATCAAACATAATATTTTTTCAAATTAACTTTTTTGGGCAGGGAATATACGGTTTTCTTCTTTAAAAAAAAAAAAAAAAAAAAAAAAAAAAGATAAAAAAACTAGATAATGACTTTAATTAGTCAGATTGTAGCTTATTTAACCAAACGGACGGATCTTTCATGATGAAACAGATGTGTATACTAAGAGAACGAAGTGTACGGGCCGTAATAATATGTGTTAGAACCAATTTTAACTAGAATTCTAGTTATCATTGCCGGCAAGTCAGTTTAGACAGCAATGCAGGGGTGAAGGTCAAAGCGCCTTGACCCTCTGTATAGGTTGCACACCACTAAATACATCTCCCATAGGGTTACACGTGAAATGCACACTTTTAAAATGGATATTTCTTGACGTTATAAGAAACTGGTAACTTGAAATTTGGTTTCAACTTGAAGATGAAAGCCATGACTACTAACTCAACAACTCATATATGGGGGGTAACCGGCATAATTTTGAGCTAGAGCCTTTTCAAAAAGTATGAGTTGAGTTTTCCTGGTCACACGCAATTGTTGATTAAGATTATTGCGTCAGATACCGGAAATGACCTGAACACAAATGTCTCTGTTAAAATATTAAAAGATCATCATTGCATCAATTTTTTTGGACCTGAAGAACGCTGATGTGTCTGTCAAAATTCACACTATATTAATTTCGCCATAACTTGCAGTAAATACCCTAATTTTAAACTGTAATTTACAATAGGTCTCCCGTTTCGGCAAAGAAACGGGCCGGTTTTGGACTTTTGCCTCAAAGGGGGTAGGGCCAGACGTTATAAATTTGGAAAAAATGAATGTGTAATTATTTGTTTCCATATCTTTCATGGTGTCACAATTCTGTCACAGAAATTTTGTGAGACAATTTTTCATACACTAAAACATTCGTGTATGTGCACGGGCCATGCAATGGATATCATCAGTTTGAAATAATGTTGCTGTCATAAAAAAGAGCTCTGGGGGTTTTCACAGTGAATCCAATTCATGCAATGTTTTGGTTGAATAAATATTTGTGCAATAATTAAAGACAACAATACCAGATTTGAGCATCTATAATTTTATTCTAGCGTCAGTTAATTTACTAAAACCAATGCTAATCAGAGCTAGGTGACAGCTGGCCTGCCCAGGCTAAATGTTTGCACACCATATACCCCGAGGTTGATCACAGCATGGGATAGAAATTGTGTGCGCATGCCGAAAAGAGCTGCTGGCTGTTATGTTCTGTACGGTTTAGTAGGGTTACGGTTTGGTAGGGTTAGGGATGGCACTAAAGATAACCCCATTTGAGGTATTTCCATAATATGATAACACAGGTACGAGTAAGTTACTTACACAATAATAATGAAGTTTCAAAAAGGTATGTTTTAGCACTTAGATGTGAAAATGTGCTAAACATGTATATGATATGCAATGTAAACATGATGAAAATCATATGAAAATGTGTTTATACATGTATCGAAAATGCAATGTAAACATGATGAAACTATGTGAAATGTGAAAATTATGATAGAAATAAACAATAAAAGATAAAAAAAACTTTAAAAAAACTTAGATGTCTATAATCAGTTCAATAACTTGTTGATTGTTTCGAATGATTTTCATCTGTTCTATTCGACTGGTGAGTAATTGTAATAGCCATGGAGTTCAAGGGAGTGCATCCCTACACTGCATTGAGTGTTCAACAATCAGACCAATGTGAGCTTAATGCTAGGATTGACAATAAATTGAACAGATTATAATGCAATGAACCGATAGACTACTTGGCAACACTGAACCAGAAAGATTCCACCATTAAATATCAGTGGTCAATTTATGCTTCATTTCTTCTCTAGTGCGATTGATTCAAGATAAAAGGAAGATACCCCTTTGGAGGAAAAAGCAGCTTTCTATTAATCTAAACATACCGCTCAAATGTGGCGTGGAAAGAGGGTGCCATACCGCCGACCAGATTAATCCCTGAGCACTATTTGCCTATAAACAGTGTTTATGATTGGTTAATTTCAAGATATGCTCTTTTGAATAACCAATCAAAATACTGCTTCTAAAATATTTCACTCCGACCTTTACCTGGAATTGTCTCTCATTGGTACAACAAATGATGTATCCATTTTTCTGACCAATCAGAAGGAAGATCTTAGGGGGCCAAGCATTTATTTTTCTTTCAGATTCAGAAATCTAAGAAATAAAATGTTCCAAGAAAAAGAAAGAACAAACCCATACTTACTGTAAATAGACTTGAAGAGCTAAGTGTGTTGACCCAGTACTTATTCCACAGCGATTCCAACAGTTTGCGATCTAATGCGGACTTGAAATAGTTGACTTCTAATGAGTAATACTGCTTACAGTGTACACCAAAGTCTTCTACTTTGTTGAGTGGGATAGTCTGGTACTCGGATGGACCCTCATCGGGAGGTTTGTAGCCCTGATATGGAATTGAAATAATTGAGTATATTGAGTCATTAGCTTGCTTTTGAAGCCTCTGCCCTGTATCTGTTAGTGGTATATCACAAGGAAGCCGACGATGCAAGTTAACATGACAACTCCAATATGAATTGTGTGGAGGACATGATTACAGATCTAGTAATAGAGCAGGGGTTCTCAACCTGGGGGTTGTGAACCCCATGGGGGTCGTTTGGGGTTTTCGAGGGGTCATGAAGGGTTCATAAATATAGCTTTTTGGGAACCATTTTAAATTAATATGTTGCTCAAAATGAAACTTTCAAAAAATGCTAAATTTCCTGCTCACTACGCTCGCATCATATAACTAAGCAGTTTCAGTTAGAATAAATCAGGGTGGTTTTTTTTCCATTTTTTTTTTTGGGGGGGGGGGGGAGGGTCACGGTACTGACCAAGAATGTCAAAAGGGGTCGTGGGCCAAAAAGGTTGAGAACTACTGTAATAGAGGAATGGAAAACAACATGCATGTTCATCCACATATTGTATTATTCTTATATTGTAATGTAATTTCAGTGTTGTTATGTTATCTGTTAAGCGCTTTGAGACATCGGTGGGAGGCGCTTTAGAAGCACCGTTTTATTATTATTATTATTATGGATAACATGTCAAGGCAGCATCCTTCTCTCTCTTGCTATTTATATAGAAAATAGCACACTGTCCTTTCTAAGTATAAATACTCTGGTGTGGTAAATGTAGGCACCGGGATTGTACGCGATAATGTTACTAAATGTGTGGGCCGATTTTGCAAAATGCGCTAAAAATATATTCTGGTGCCTAGGTAAAGGATTGGTTCTTCATTGGTGATTCCATCCCAATGTACACACACACCCACCCCCACACAAAAATATGACTCAATTCTTTCTAAATTCTGTATGGAAAATAGGGTACAAAATTAATTACGCTAATTGATCTGAGATCTGAGGAGATATTCTTCTATCAAAGTTTATATAACAAGAGAGAGATGGTGCAGCTACCTTCAAAAGTATGTCATAGAAGACACCACATGGTCATGGTCGAGATAGGTAAAGACCAGGGATGTAGCTAAAAAAAATTGGGTGCCGGCTTATTTTACTGACGGCGAATGGAGTAAGTGTAGCGAACGAAGTGCAGTGGATCATAAGATTTTTTAATGCACTTTGAGGGTTCCTGCCACCTAATTATTTGTTTATGAGGCAGTTTAATGATTTTTTTTTAAGGTGCCGGTCGGCTATCGTGAGTGCCGGCTACATCCGACTGGCGTAGCTACATCCCTGGTTAAGACTATACATGAGTGACTTAGGAGGTGCCAGTATACATATTAAAACAATGTTCCACCCATTTGCTCCCTGAGAAAGGGTGTTTGGTAGGATCCCATAGATGGACCTCTAAATAAATCTTAGTATGACTCACTTTGGGATATGTCCTGAAAGCTCCTAGACAAACTTTGCCTGCTGATATTGTCCTAATGGGATCGATCTGAAAAGGAAAAATGTGGATTGAAACATTGTTTTAATGATAAAATCTTAATTATTCCATACGTATGCCAGCAATTTGAAATCTATCAATCACTAACAAAGATACACATCCATTATATAACTTGGTATGAAAACTACAAAGTTTATGAGAATCTCAGGTACTCCCAAATTTGTTGGAAAAATTCCATTTATCACTGAAGTTGAAAGCCCTGCTTTGATAACATATATTTGATACAGGAACTCTTGGGCTATAACTCTTGTCTGTAATTCCGGAAAATCCTTGGCTATGCAGAAAAGCGCTCTAAAACTATTTGAATGCATTAAATCACACCGATAGCAATTCACACATTGTTAAAGGTGGATGTTCCGATCATGCTAGCTTTTTTTGGCACATCAACATATTTTGATATCAGAAGAAACCCCATATTTTGCTCATTATTTCTGTAAAATGTTTGGCGCAAGATACATGTATGTTCCATTTAAAGGTTATAAGCCAAAATGCAGTGAATTACTGCCACAGGTGGTTAACCACCCGGTCAGTTTGTGTACTACTCAATGGCCAAATTTCATGTCACCTTGTGCTTCTAAAATAAAACCCGTTGAACTCTCAAACTTTGGAATACGACTATTTTAAGGATGACCCTTTATGTAAAACATCAAGTTGAAAATCGGGCCAGCAATCGAAACACCTACCTTTAAATCTAGGAACACTAAAGCTCTATTATACCGCCATTCTGGGAAGATGCTATAGACCATGTCACTTAATTGCTGATTAACAATGTTGCCCGTTTGGCAGGCAATGCGCGCATATACCGTCAGGCAAGTTTTTGTTTACTTGCCTGCTATGACAGTATTATATAGGTGACATTGTCTATATGATATCCATAATTCAATAGATTTCTATGGGTGTACAAGTTCACTATTTGGACACTTTACGCTATAGGTGACATTGTCTATATGATATCCATAATTCAATAGTTTTCTATGGGTGTACAAGTTCACTATTTGGACACTTTACGCTATAGGTGACATTGTCTATATGATATCCATAATTCAATAGTTTTCTATGGGTGTACAAGTTCACTATTTGGACACTTTACGCTATAGGTGACATTGTCTATATGATATCCATAATTCAATAGTTTTCTATGGGTGTACAAGTTCACTATTTGGACACTTTACGCTATAGGTGACATTGTCTATATGATATCCATAATTCAATAGATTTCTATGGGTGTACAAGTTCACTATTTGGACACTTTACGCTATAGGTGACATTGTCTATATGATATCCATAATTCAATAGTTTTCTATGGGTGTACAAGTTCACTATTTGGACACTTTACGCTATAGGTGACATTGTCTATATGATTTCCATAATTCAATCGTTTTCTATGGGTGTACAAGTTCACTATTTTGACACTATTATACAGGATGGTACATTACAAGGGTGGTTTAGGAACTTTTAACTCTCTTGTATACTTCTATGATCCATCTGCAAAGTGTATACATTGAAAATAAATGACCATAGTAAATCTAGATTTATCTGCCCCTCATTTTGCAGGAGCAGGCGTGATAAAAACTGCATTGCTTTCATTTCAAACACTCACCACTATAGCTACAAATGGTTCTTGAAACTGCTGATGTAACATCTGCGTGCTGACATCGATACCAGATAACCAACAACCGTACCCTGGATGACTATGATACCAACCAATGGCATTCTCTAAACGACCAACCTAAAATAGAAGTATAATTTGGTACACTCTTAGCGGTCACACACAAACTATTCAGAAAACACGAATTAAAAAATACAATACAAGGAGTAAATCAAAAACCTCTAAAAACCTGTAAGGTTACAGGCATGTATCCAGTCTTTGACAGAATCTTGTCTTCTTGAATAGATTCATCAGAATCTCGTCTTGTCTTGTAGGAGTACTGCTTAATGATGGGATCAACCAATTAAGATTGGAGTTTTGCAATGCAGTGGCATAAATGAGATTGGATCAAGACTATTCTTTTCTCATGTCTGAAGGCTGACAGCAAAATTGTTAACTTTATTTGTTGGGAGTGGCTGTTTTAATGATAATTCAACCAGCATGCTTATATAGGCTTTTTGAGCCTGGCCCGAGAGATTTGCTTGAGTCTGGTCCCTTCAGGACCCAAGCGTGTGTCTGTACGGACCGACCGTGTAAACAAACAAACAAAAAAACAACGCTGTTATAGTTTGATCAGTTTTAAATTGGCGAAGCCTCTTTACAGCAGCGAATGAATACAGAAGGACGGGGGCACGCATGAAGGCACAGCGCACTGCGCAATATATGTGTGACGCGTGCGTGCGACCAAAATTGTGTGCGTGTGGCCATAATCTCGCTTGGATTACTTTTGCGCATGGAGAGATAAGAACCACATAGTTCTCGCTAATTTGGAACTGATCCAATTATAATAAAGGTTGCTATAGTTCATGAAGCTTCATGATCAGTTCCAAATTGGTGAGAAATATTTGTTTTTCGTCTCTCTGCGCAAAAAATTAATCCAAGCGTTATGCGCGCGATTATGCCACATGCACACTGTCTTGACCCCACACGTGCATATGATGCCTGCCTTCATGCAAATCCGGGGGGGGGGGGGGGGGGGGGGTACCCTCCTCAAATTTAGTGAGCATTTCGCCCCTTAGCTACTCCTTATTTCAAGCCGTCCTTACCTGTTTTGAGTTCTCTATATAAGCGGCCATATACTCATATGCTTCTGCTTGTGCATTGACCCTGGTCTCTGTACCTTCCACTGGTAAAGCAAAGGAATCCATTACCATCATAGTCTCGCCATCAACCTGAAAACAAGACAGTTGTACTTGTTATTAAAATGTGGTCTTTCTGTCAATGACGGAGTGCTAAATCTAAATCAACCCAGAGCACCAAGTACCTTTCAGATCACTTGTATCCATTATTAGAACTTGGTCTTTTCCTAAAAAAGTTGGGAGCGCTATTATATAAACCATTTAGAATCAGAACATATACGATCTGTTCCGAATGTTTCCGATTAGCCGAGGTTTTTTTTTGCATCAGTGGATGACTTCCTCGAGTCATCCACAGAAAAACAAACATGTTTGTATTCAATAACATGTGTGGATTGCCCTGGTGTGGGTGAAAGATTGCCTTCCTCACAAAGTTGTATGTTGCGATGTTTCAGTTACAAACACAGTGAGATTCGGGGTAATAACTTCACATTTTACCTTCTGCTAGATAAATTTTGAAATTGCCGGTATCGACGCCATTGTTGATAAAAACAAATTAGTCTCGCTACTAGTTTTACTTCTCATATGCAAACATAGTTAACCACTAGGCGGACAAGTTATGAATGCGATCAACTGTTGCGAAGAACCAGGGACAGTTACTGGAAGATCGCACTACGCACCTAGTCCATGTGACCATTTTTTCCAACCTCAATTTAAAATGGTCTATAGGGAAAGAACAAATTCCAAGTCGCACAGACCAATCACCGATACAAATCATGTTTATCGGCCTGGAGTACTGAGTTCAGATCAGTTGTAATACATCGTCTACATATAAGGTATCTACAGTGCTGAACAAAATTTAACAAGAAAGAAGAATGACTTCAAAAAATCTTTAGATATGTTGATAGAGAAAGAATCCCAAATGGATTTAGGGGGAGTCTGCTCCATTCAGCAGGACCTGCAGTAGCAATGGCTTGCCACTATGCTTTCCGTTCATTGAGTGCAAATCTTAGCAAAACCTCAACCCTTCCATGCCTGATGTGTGACGGGAAAAAGGTTAAAGAGGTTAATTGAGGATTCAGACCTTGCACTTTGATCACATACAGGAGTTTATACCAATCATAAGTTTTGTTACGGCATATACAGCATTTCATTGGTTTGATTGGGTACCACTCCATGAAAAAATGGTGTTGTTTCTTACAACCAAATAGGATAGTTTTGCTATGGGCAAACCACAGTAGACACAACCTGAACCTTCCCTACTTAATCTTGCATATAATTCTTATTTAACCTCAAAATGTAATTTCAATTCCAAAGTACAGCATCCTAACTTGTCAAGATTTTCTTTGACAATGATTTCATTATTTAATAGCTATCACTGTACCAAGAGTCAGTATGATATCAATTCAATTTAGGGTCCATTTTGATCATAGCTACACCGGCTTGTTTCGCTTGCTGTACATACCTTTCCAAGTAACATCCCCATGATTTCCAAGTTGCCTCCTGACCTGGCATGCATCACCATCTTGAGTAAAGCTAGTGCTGATATCTTGATATACTTGAAATAATGGTTACTGCAAATAAGATTAGGAATAGGGGGAAAAGAAAAAAAATTAAACAAAATCACAGATTATTCAATGGCATAACAGAAGTGAAGGGGTATGATTCAATGTAACATTTTGAGTGAAGATGTAACTTTCACACCATGGATTTACTCAGGCCTTTTTTACTCACAATGTGATGTGTCACATTTGGTACATTTTTACTACCTTCCTAATGCAACCGTTGGGCAGTTTTACATAGTGTGTTTCTAGTGAGTATCCACATTTTTTGGTGAAATTGCTCACTGGTTTATAGTGTAATAGCGGGCAACAGGGTGTTTCTATTGGCAACTGTTTTCCCAGGGAATATACAAAGTCGTAAGCGCAGGCCATCCGCAAGGCAGCCATCCGCAAGGCATAGTGGGTTGACCTCGTTTGACAATATGGTGCTGTTCTGTTCATGACGATTGCTACTTTGATGAAAATGTTGACATTTTATACACAGTACAGCTAACCAACCCTCGAATCATACATTATGATTGGTCCTAATGCTCGAAATAGATACAAAAGATTGCACCGATATACCTAGTTTCTTGAAAATCGGCAGTGAAATATCACTTTTTATCGAGCATAAGTGTAAGAAAATGCACAGATTTTAGTCAAATCTGTGCATTTTCTTACACTTATGCTCGATAAAAAGTGATATTTCACTGCCAATTTTCATTTTCGGGTTTATCAGCTGGCAATCCACCATCTTGGATTTAAGTTCGACAATAGATGGCGACCTAACAATCGGTCCATAGATGCACACATTTCCGTTTGGACGCAATTTGTTGCCACCTCCTCCTCGTCGGCAAACTTGCGTCCATGTTGATGCGCATTTTTTAAATCTTAACTGGAAGCCTGCATGTTACCATGGTCAAGGACGCACAGCTATCAAACCTTTTATAAAGTCAAATGAGTGGAAAATGCCATGAATCAGGTATACAGGTAAATACAGGTTTTTTAAAATAACATCGTTTGAACCAGGCGCAGCTCAAACCATGAATCACTTATAGGTGAAAAGTGACTGGTTATGTCTTGTAGGAGGTCAACCAGGAGTTATTCATGTAAATAACTGACGGCTCCTGCTTATTCGGAGTATAACGGCTCCTGCTTATTTGGTTATGTCTTGTAGGAGGTCAACCAGGAGTTATTCATGTAAATAACTGACGGCTCCTGCTTATTCGGAGTAATGGCAGGGCTGCCGCATAGTTTCCACCATAGATATGTGTCACTAGATGTCTCATTGTAATTTGTTTTTAACTAATTGAAAACAAAACAATCCGCTAAATCCATCGTTTTTGTAAAAAATGATAGTTTTTGGTCCTTTGGTGCTTTTTAATCTTAGTGGCAACACCAATACCCGATACTTGCTGCCAGAAAAGACGCCCTATTTAGAAGTTATGCTTCCAATACGTCATGTTTTTGATTTCACTGCGTCATTGAACTAGGATGCGAAAAATCAAACATTGCGCAAAAATGCACAGACCACAAAAGCTCAAATCACAGTATGCGGACGCATCTGGTTAACTCGCCCTTCACTTGACATTGAGATAGTAATGAAAGTGGTCTTCTGATGGAAAATAACTTTAATGGGGTAAGTTTTAGAATACCCTACCATTTGTAAACCTCACTGTGTAAGTGTATGGGTCGTTAGAACTTTAAAAGCCCCCCTGATTGATTGAAGACATGCAGTGGTAGGGTATACTAAAGGAACTCCCTTTAAATGAGATCTACTATTCAAAATCAGATGGCTGACCATACGCACAGGTATCCTTATCTAGGCTATGTTGAAAGAGTAAGCTTTTAATTTTTATAATAATAAATTCAAATTTGTTGAATCAATTGGGGTCCATAAGGCCATGGTAATGAAAGTCTTAGATTTGCCGTTTGCGTCCACCGCCCGGCCCGCATGGTCCAAAACCTCCCGCATGAAAAACTCATTATTTAAGAAAACTTTCATTATTCGCGTAAAAACACAAAAATCCCAACGTTTCCTGCTTTGTGAGTCGTCAGTGAGCGAAAGAACGATGTTTTCAGTCACTTCGTTCAACGCTGGCGATTGCGATCAAGCCGCCATCTTGGATTTGAGCCATCTATTGTCGAAAATGTGTTTTCAACACATTTTCGACAATAGATGGCGCCCTTCCCTGCAGGAAATCTGGGAAATCCTGCTTGGATTAGGATAATGAATAATGAGTAATGAAAAACGGCCACATGTGATTTGAAAAATGCCCGGACACAAATCTAAGACTTTCATTAGGCTAATGAAATATGATTCCCAGTTTCCCGTTTCATATTTTTAAAAGAGTGGGTACTGTAGGTGTCTATTTCATTATTCATTATTCATTATTTCACTCAATTTCATTATTGCATCTGAAAGGGGTGTTAACTACTAACTACCTATTGATTTGTATATATTACACCTTAATTAACACTTTAACACTTTGAAAAACAATTAAGGATTAAGCATTTGTAGATGTGTTATTGAAAATGTCAACAAATCTGTCTGAAATATTGCAACGTCAATTACATCTGAAATCTGAGTAGGTAATGCAAACAATTTCATTATCAACCATATACCATGACTGCACGCGAATTCTACCCCGGGATCGATCGTGACGGAACCCCCGTGTTGTGTGGTGGCATATAAACCCAATTTTCAGTGGTATGCACTTACCGTCCAGGCTACATTTGACGTCTTAGAAAATGTCACTTGGGCTTAGCAAATACTTCAGAGTTACAAATATAATTCAATTTATTCAAACATGAAAATCGGTGGATTACATCGTCGTCAAATTGTATTTGAAGAAAATGGTGTGGTCGGAAAAACGGGTAGGGAGGCATGTAAACATGCTAATATACCGCCATTTTGTTATGAATATTCATTAATATAATCATTATGGGCGTGGATTACGCAAGATGTGACTCGTAAATCGAGGGCGACGCTATGATACGAGAGTCTATATAAGTAGGAGTGGGCTATAGAGGGTCATAGTTTCAGATCATGCTTGCTACATGATTTTTTGATGACTTTATACATACTGACAACAATTTCAACAAAAAAATTGAAATAAATGCAAAATCCAGGGTGCCCCGGCCAAAAAACCACAAAAAGTCGGCCATTATGGAAAAACAGTATTTTGATCATAAATCAATCATTTTTGGTCCAATCAATTTGATTTTGGTGGCAATACCCATGTTTGTTGGGACATGGAATAATCTTATACAACTTTTATCGCATGACGATGTTTCGTTTTCCTGAAAATGGCATTTTTAGTGAAAATAGCCCTGTGAGGGCGCTGTTTAAAAAAATACCTTTCGCATCGAAGCATCTCAAATTTTAATGTTGAAATATGATAGGAGTTACATTTTAGGCATTTCCTGAAAATCTGAGTAAAATACCATCTGTTGTTTTGAAGCTACACCATTTTGAACATCTTTGAATTGTCTCCATTGAAACACACACTAATGAAAGTTCGTTGACCCCTGTACTATCCTATGGAAGTGCTTTTAACGCGTTCTTGTGATTTTAAAGTGGATGCCACGGTAAAATGAAATGAGGTAACATGCTCACATCTTCAGATAATGTTTCTTAACACACTCTTAACATATTTCATGTATTCAAATTCATTTTTATTAATGCGATAGCTACTTTTTTGCAGTCCAAATTTGACCAAAATCAGCTATTACAAGAAAACGAAGGGGTTTATGAGACGAAACCAGCATAGAATGACATACTGTACCCTAAAACATGGGTATTGCCACCAAAATCAAATAAATTAGACCAAAAATGACTGAGTTATGATCAAAAGTATGTTTTTTCCAAAATGGCCGACTTTTTGTGGTTTTTTGGCCGGGGCACCCTGGATTTCGAATTTTTTTCATTTTTTTAAAAAAAAATGTTGTCAGTATGCATAAAGTCATCAAAAAATCATGTAGCAAACGTGATCTGAAACTATGACCTAAAAATGACCCTCTATAGCCCACTCCTAATATAAGGCAAATGGGACGCGCGATGTGACTCGCAAATCGAGGCTGTTTACAGTGGCATCGGCACGTGTACGATATTTTGCATTCGCTTGGATATGCCGTATAGTTCATGAATTTTTCGCCATTAAATAATTTAATAAATCCCCGAATAAATCACTTTATAAAGTTCTTGTATGTATTTATATGAATTCTATTTCATCTCTTGCATTGTTTTATATGTTTTTGTTGTATTTCTGAAACCTTGATGAGGTCTAATGAGATAAATTTAAAAAACAACAACTATGAAAATACTTACATGGAGTATACTGTTTATACTGCTTATGACTATCTGCGGTCCGACAAATCAGTGCGTGGAATTCGGGGACTTTGACAGTACTTTGACAGTTGTTGAATAGACACAGGTGGTACACACGAAGGAAGTCGATATCTTAATCCGTTTAGTCAACATGTATTCACGAATTTTCATTTTCACACCTCAGATAATGCGCTGTTTTTCTGTTTCCATTGTTCGGTTTTAAAAATAAGGTAGGTAGGAATGCACTGTAGGAAAACGTATTACTGATAATCTTATTTGCAAACGTCTAACCTTTGCGGTGTTCAAGAAATATTTCCATGTAAAATTACTCGCTGCTGTGCCACAGTTTTATCGTCTTTGAAACCAGGGGCTATTTCATTTGGTTGAATCATAGATCCAACCAAATGTAGTTAGTTGTATACCATGACACCACTGCCATAAAAATCCCTTAAAATCAACAGGAAGATATGCCTGGTATTTTGAGCCACTAAAAGTTTTGAATTTTATTCAAGTTTGTCAGAAAATGTAATTTTGCACAAAATAATAAAAGTTTTGGTAAAACTGAAAAGTTGGGTCGGTAGGGAAACGGGAAACTGGGAATCATATTTCATTAGCCTTACCATATTATAATTATGGCCTAACTGAAAACCTAAAATCTGTTGACCTCGCTAATTATCAATCCTCAAATTTCATGAAGCATTGATTTGGTGGTGCGCCCCCTCAAGACTTGCTTTGGAGGCAGGATTAAATTTTAAAACGAAATTAAAATGTTGCTGAATTCGGCACCTTTTCCACTCAGTTGTAGACTTGTAGTTGAACTGCCATTTCATGCCTTTCACAAAAGTCATTTCACAAACAGCTTCATTCAATTGTTTATTAAACACAATCAATTGTCGATAAACACATATTACGCTGTGGATTATAGTTATCAAGTATTTAACCATTACATTCTATAATAATACATTTTTGTTCTTACTCTTTCGTCCATGGTTTGGCTGCCAAGATTTCTTGCTGTTGCTTCTTATCATATTTGTAAATTTCATCAATACCTTGGACCATTTCAACATTATTCTCCATTTCCCAGGATTTTGCCGCCATATCCGAATCCATGTTATCGTAGTCTATGTCGATTCACGTGTTTAGAAAGGATTATAAACCAGTGAAACAGGCACAAAATACACAAACTATTTCTTTCTAGCTTCCGTTTCTCTCTTCTCTTCTTTAGTTTTACGAGTTTTCTCTTCTCAAAATAATTGTGACCTTTGACCTGAGGAAAATCAAGCCTTTTTTGCAGACTTTTGTTATTGTCCGATTCTCAGTTCGGAAATATCGATACCATTGAAGCATGTAAAAAGGCTAACATATGATCAAGTTGCCAGTGATCAAAAATGTTCAGTGTTTCCAATAACTTTAAATTTACTAATCATGCCGATTTCGCGCATAACGCAGAAAAAGACGCACAAAAAATTATACACACGGGTGAATTGATAAAAGTTGGGTTCACATCACATAATCTTTGAAAACCAACTGGTAACTGGATGTTTTATGTCACTGTATCTCATAACAATTTTTATAATTCTTAATTTTAATGGCCTTCCTCAATTCAAACAACGGTTAGACTCATCTTACACTTGCGGATCAATGTTATATCTTTATTCAATTTAAAGATCATATTATACACTCATAGACTCATCAGGTCTAGCAAAGATAAAGAAAAGCGTTTCCTTCCAAATTAAAAGACTTAAAATGTATTTCCATTGTTATTTGGCCCGAGTCAGAGCTTTACGCCAAGTGCCCCCCCCCCCCCCCCCCCTAATGAAATGACAAACTATAAAAGGCCATTATCACAAAATAGTCGGCTATGTCCCTATCACAGGCCTGCCACCCCCCCACCCCCACCCCCCCCCCCCCCCCCAAAAAAAACCACCCAACACCTAACAACAATAAAAACAAACAATTGAAGACCATTAGTTACACCACTTCATTCCTCTAAGTTCCCCAAAATCTCACACTCACATTTTTAATACCAGGCTTGGACACTAAAAGCGAGATCTACCTTCCTTTAATCGTCATCAGTTCATTAAACTTTGGGTTTATGGTTTCCCAGCATGCACAGATATGTTATGGTCGTTATGGTTGTCTATTGGACCAGTGTTGTAATCAAGTCACTAAACCTCGAACCAAGTCAAGTCAAGTCAAGTCACAGAGGTGATTAGAGTCAAGTCATGTCTTTCTAAATGTTTGCCAATTCAAATCAAGCAAGTCAATAAAATCCAATATAGATCAAGTCAAAGTCAAGTCGAGTCAAGTCTCTAATTTTGTTCGAATCAAATCACCAAGTCATACTGAAACATGAAACTTCTTGCTTTATGTAGCTTATCATCTGTCATTCATGAGTAGCTATAGGCGTAAGGGGCTGAGCAGACTCTTTGCGCTCTCACACATGCGTGGTAGCTCCACCACAACACACTGATAGTGATTGGTCAACGGTGGTCAACGCTTGCGCTCAGCGTTGGAGCGTTGTGGAGTCTGCTGAGCCCTTTAGGCATACTAATATAATGTTTGATAGTGTAAACTCAAACTCAACTCAGTTTAGCAGCACCGACCAGTCCAATCCAGTCTTTTGGATCAAAGTAATTTGAAACGAATTGTCACAAGTCATTGCTCTCTAGCGACTCGAGTCAAGTCAAGTCATCAAAAATAGCTAGTGACTTTAGTCCCAAGTTAAAATCAAGTCACAACACTGGTTTTGTTTGTATAAGATTGTATAACAAGTTATAAATAATGATCATAACAACGTGTTTGACTTGATTACAAAATTAATTATTAAACCAACCACCAAAGTCCATCAAAAAACAAAAGAAATGAATAAAACCCCAATAAAACGCCAAAAAAACTGTCATTGCTAAATGTCAAATCTACAACATGCCTGCGGTTTTATGGCTTGCTATATTATAACTTGATCTAACTCATCTGAGAGATCTACCATTGTCATGTGGCCTGCCAATGCCATGGAATGTAAGAGAGATCTGCTCCCCCTAACTTTAACATAATCTGTTTCGTAATCTGTTTGTCCATCGAGTGGTTCTTTAACTTGAGAGATAGTGCCGCGAACTACCGCCCACATATTCTCGGTATCTTCCATTGTGGGCTGCGAGGAGTCACGGTGCTCCTCGCTTGAGGTTCGCAGGGGGTGCGAGTCACGTTCCGTCCCTGATGGTGTTGATTCAGCCACGGTTTCCGAGGGGCCAAGTTTATTTTCAGCAGCAACAGTACGAGAACATACTTCATGGTCTTCTTTTAATCGTGAACCGAGATAATAAATTGTCTCAAAGTTATAAGGCGTATCGATTTCTTTCGGTTCAATGTCATCATCTTTTCCTCCATCAGCCCCACCACTTTCTACGTCATCAACCGATCCAATCCTATTGCTTCTCTGAAATCTCTGCCACACTCTCCCCACCAAACTTTCAGGCCTGTCCATTTTGTCTGGCTCCTCCTCCTCGCTAATAGTCTCACTCTGCTCCGAAATAACGGAGCGCAAAATCATCATGAACATATACGGTAACAACTCCACGTTTGGAGCCATGTCCATTTCGTGCAATCCTTTTCGAAATCGTTTTATTACCTCGTTAGAGTTGGCTGGTTTGATTTGCCGACAGAGGTACTCAATTTCGTGTTTGTTGGTTTGGTTTCCGTTTTCATATATAGTTATATGATCAGATCCGTAATTGAGCCATTTGTAGTCAGCATTAATCTTTGAATTATTGTTCTCTGCTCTCGTTGCCTATAGTAAATAAAAGAAAAAGAAAACGATTCGCGATCAAATATTGTAAGCTATAAGCGAGGTTCTGGGTATTACATACTTTCAGTCGCAGGCCGGGGTCGCAGGCGCCTGTGATTTTAAGTCGCTGCTGCATGGACTATGAAACACAAAACGGTCACAGCTACATCGTGTCCCAGAAAACTTTGTCATTAGAGCTGTATAAGTTCCAATTTTACACCATGGATTTCAATAATAAAACTTGTACTTTCTGAATAGCTTATTAGGATGTCCGCATTTTAGAGGTGAAATAAAAAATAAGATTAGCAAATCTGTCTTCAAGCGTACGACTGAACAACAAAACGAAGGCTTAACACTGCACTAATAGGTATATAATTCATAAGGTTTCTATGAAAAAAGTCACAATCACAATACTGACAAATAGAGGTGCACAAGCAAAGTCGAAAGTGTTTATGTCATAAGAAGTGTTAACATATAGCTACACGTAGGGCCTACCCGTTTTTCTCAGTTCTACATACCATAAAATTACCAAAATGATCACTTTCATTTTAAGTGTTATTGATTTATATGAGATTGAAAGAAAATCATGCTTGTTTAATAAAGAAACACAAGGCCATGAGACTCAGTAATTTAAAGAAAAAATAGCATGCTTTTAGCTGAGACGAATATTCGTCTCAGCTTTTAGCCTAGACACAATTCAAAAAGTTTCCCAGTGAAAAGGAGCCGGCTATGCCCCTATAATAGCAACCCTGTCGGGGGACAGCCCCCTGGACCCCGTACGTATGCGCTCGCAATGTCAGTTATACCATTAACACTTGAAATTTCGATCCCTTGGAAATCTAGATCCGCCCCTGGGTCGGGTGAACCTTAAATACCTCAAAAGCCAGCGAAAATGGTGATGTACTGCCTCGTTAATTCTTGTTCTCGAATCTTTGACGTGATTGGCAGAAAGTCCGATAATGCAATTTTGCGATTGGACAGCGTATCAATCTATGAAACGGAGTGAATAATTAATTTATTCTTGTTTAAATAGTTCATCACTCGGTGAGTGAGTGAGTGATATGATAATTGGATAAATCACTATCCATAGAGTGATTTTCCACTCTAAAATAGAGTGATTTTCCACTCTTTTAGAGTGAAAATAATTTCACTCCTGTGTTAGAGTGATTTGTTCACTCTTTTTACATTTAGAGATTTCCCCCTTCAAATTAGAGTGAGAGACGCATTTTGCGATCTATACATCTGCCATTGCCAGTGTTCTTTTCTTTGATCCCCGATGACCCTCTGTATTTTGTGCCCTGCCATGCTAAAAGTCATAGTGCACCAAATAAAATGTGATAGGCCTACTTACATCCTTTTGGTTCTGTACTTCTTCCAACCTCTTCATCTGCCCTTCAAGTTCCCACAAGAGCATATTGACGAGTGTCTCACTGGTAGAAGCTTCCGCGATGTCCCGCAAAGATGACGACGACGACGACATAGAAGCGATATCGTGATTACTGTCGCCGATCTTCACGAGAAAACCAAATGGCGAGGCAATAAACAGAGCCATGAGAAACCTGGAGCAATTGCAACAACAAGAAGATTTCGAGTCTTCTCCAGTCTTCGGCAAGACGATACTGATGAGAGTGTTTTTAATTGCTTTTTGTTTCTGTTCAAATTCGTAGGAGTGAATGTAGATTAAGGCTCTGTCAAGAGGCCGAAAGAAGACTGCTGCTCGGCCGAATCTGCACACCAGGCAGCCTAAGCCATGAGGCATTATTCTGTCTGTTTGGAAAGTGAGAGTGTTTGCGACGTGTTGTTATGCATTTTGTTATTGCGCCGATGCGTGATAGGTTACACGGGTGGCGCGCGGGCTAATTTCGCATACGCATAACGCATAAAACTTGTGTTACGTCATAAATGCATGCAGGAAAATTGTCTTTAGGGTATAACACCCCCAATGCGCTCCCCATAGACGCTACATGCAAAGTATAAGGGTCAAACAATCGGCTCTTGAGTTATCCCATACGTCCTAATTATTATGAATGATACTCAGAGATTATTCCTAAGAGATGTCCGCAAAACATATCAAAAGTACGTGTTTGAATAGAAGTTTGTCAATATTTCGCGATGAAATTGATGCAGCGTTTTCGGCTCTTTAATATTTACGCCCCAAAACTCGGGACGGACCGTACGCCGATTTCAGTCGTTTAAAACTATAAAATTCAAACTATTGCGATTTTTTTTCTTCAAATTTTTACTGTGCACACTCATTAAAATGTGTAATACCCAAAAGTAATCGATATAATTGAAAAAAGTCTATCAAATCTCGCAATTTGTATCGAAAAAAAATCGAACTATTGCTGTGATAAACCTTTACCGTGATATCCCATAGTGCATTGGTGGTGTATACCTTTAAGAGAACGAAGTTTGTCTACAGCAAACGAGACATATTTCAGATTGTTGCCATATTTCAGATTGTTGCCTGTGAAATTCTGAGCTAAATCCCCGAGTTGTATTACATTTCATGCTACCGTTGTGAAGATGCAGCCTCCACAAGAAACATGGTCAAAACGTGAAATTTCAAAATTGCATGTTTTAACTGTGCGAAGGTGCGTGTTTACGCGCTTTTTCATCATTTTTATCATCATGATCGCTAGAAATAACCCAAGCCCCGGTTTTTTGAACATGTTGAATCCAACCCGATTTGTGTGTGTGCATATTAGGATAGGGCCTATACCAATGAAAATAACTTTAATGAAATATGTAGAATAAGAGTAAAAAAGTAAGAAGAAGCAATTCCACTTATGACATTTCAAACATTAAACACAATGGTCTGCTGTTGCAACCGACTTTAATGACCGCCAATCCAAATACATCAAAAATATGTAAAAAGGGATTTTTGACATTTTGGCAACTCCCTGTGTCAGTAGCGTAGCCAGCGGGGGGCAGGGGGGCAGACTGCCCCCCCCCCCCCCCCGCCCCCCGGACACCTAATGGGGACGAGAAGAAGGGGAGAAAAGAGAGAAAGAAGGGGGAAGGAGAGGGAGAAAGAGAAGGGAAAGGGGAAGGAGAGGGAGAAAGAGAAGGGAAAGGGGAAGGAGAGGGAGAAAGAGAAGGGAAAGGGGAAGGAGAGGGGAAAGAGAAGAGAAATTGTTCATGTAGTACATTTACTGTGGGATTTTATTTGACTGTGCGATTTTTTTTGGACTGTGCGAAATGTTTTGACCTCACCCATCCATCCCCCCACCCCCCCCCCCCCCCCCCCCCACACACCCCCCACCCCACCCCCACCACTTACGTGAAATTCACGAGGTAAGTGACTAGATTTTTTTTGGGGGCAACCTTTTACGAAAATGCTTAAAAATAGGGAAGATATTGATGTTTGCCACCCCGGAATGACAATGCTGGCTACGCGCCTGTCCTGTGTTAGGTCAGCATACTGGACCCCCCCCCCAAATAGATAAATACAAATAAATAAACAGGTCTGCACTCCCCACACTGCAAAAACACCGGTGTTAAAAATAACACCAATGGTGTTGTGAGAGGTCCACACCAACACCGGTGTACCGGTGTTAAATTCTTGGTGTTATATCAACACCATGTCATTTTAACACTGCAAGTGTGACGAATAACACTGTAAGTGTTAATGTAACACCAAGATAGTGTTGAAATAACACTAATTGGTGTGGACCTCTCAGAACACCGAACAGTGTTATTTTTAACCGGTCCATTTAATTACTGACGACATGACCGATACTTGACTCTATACATTCAATACCGAAATTAGTCAAAATCATCTTAGCAAAACAATTGTGTAAAGTTAGGCAAATTGGCGACACCTGTCAAAACAGTCATGTATCAGTAGGCAAATTGGCTACACCACACCAGTCAACTGCGGACATGACGGGGTTGCTTCAAAATTCCCGCGCGCAGATTTTTGCCCATTTTGGCGCCTTTTGAATTATATTCCACCGGAGTTTAATAACAACTCATGAACTCAACACTGTAAAAAGAAGCGTTTATATTTCTGATAACACTTAATAAACACTTCAACATGTTTATTTTTGTGTTTTACGTGTAAAGGAATAGGAGGCATTGCATACGTACGATAAACGTTTGCATAAGCACTACAACACGTTTATAGAGGTATTTGTTGTATAATTATTAACACCCCAACATGTTTCTTATTGCTGATATAAACATGTTGGTGTGTTAATAATTATACAACAAATACCACATATAAACAGTGATAGAAATACCTGATCTATTCACACAATGTAGCTAAATGTATGGGCTTTCAAATGACACCTTAAACCATAATAGCTCTACCATATTTAGTTGTTGAGTTATTAAATTAATAGAGGGGAGATGAATGATTCGTCACCATTAATGCAACGCCACCATCCTTTTTTGTGGTGAGTTCAAAACACATACAGGGTGTCCCAAAAGTCTATGCACGTTTTTGAAGAGTCATATCTCATAAAATATAAATCATATGGTATAAAATGTAACCATATTTTGATAAACGAGATTTGGGAAATTATTTTGATACCAAAAACAACCCTATTGGTGAACCCACAACATTATAAAACTGGTTGAAAGTTTTTAGCCATGTGAGACCCACCCATACCAAATACCACACATTGTTGCTAAAAACAGGTGCGCATAAATTAGGCGGTATGACAACGTTGCGCATTTACAGTTCACTGCAGCTTACCTTGCAACATTAATGTTATTACCAAACTCGGTCAGACAACATTGCACAGCATAAGTCTTTATTCAAGATGGTTTACAGCATAGATAAGCGAATACAAATTTTATGATTCTACGCTGAAACAAATTCAGTTCAACTTACTCAACAGTTATTAGTTATAAGAAAACATTTTAAAGAAAACATTTTAAAGTGAAACGCGCACCAGGAAGAATATCCATTCTTAAGTTGGTGGATACATTTTTGAACACAGGAACTGTGCATGATTTGTCTCGATGTGGTAGAAAAAACGATTGGTAGATCAACAAGTCACATTGATCAGTCAGTAGGGAGGTCACGCTGCATGTCATATTTTGTTATACGCAAGAAAACAATGGAGTCTTAGTGACTGCAATATTTGCTAGAAATAGCTTCGGAAAATGGTCTATTTGGGCATCTCAAAAACTAAGAACCGTGTTAAAAATCATGTAGAATTTTAGAGGAGGGTAAATAACATCTGCAGAACGGTAAAATGTATAGTTTTAAACACGTTTGGGGACCAAATTTATGTCGTACAATGTCGGAAAATTCACGTTTTGAAAATCCGTGGTCTTCAAAATTACAGGAATCCTAACTCATTCTAAACCTTACCAAATCATGAAATGAACCCTCGTCTACAAAAAAAGTCCATGTACGTATTGCTCTATCTGCTTGGAGATAGCGAAGACCACGGAAACCTCATAGCTTTATACCACGGAATGAAATCTGCCATAGACATTACATGGCGAAAATCGTACAGATTTGCACTGCAGACCTCTGTGTAGGGAGTGCTGACAATAGCATGACAATAGCAAGGTCGTTTGACTATTGTGTTTGTGCATGTTTGTGACGACTGACCCCGTTTAACAATCTTCATAGCTTTCATATAGGGCTTGGGTGACCTAACTATTGACTGTGATATCATAAGACATGCAGTAGCCAAAAGTCCGAAGAGATATATTTGCTGTGTGATGTTTGTGTTCACTTTTCTGTTACGTTATTCAATTTTTTAGGTCTGTGTTTTTGCATTAGCAGTTAGCACACGTCTCTGTATAAATGGAAAACATTTAAACTAGATTTCACTATAGAAACTTAAAACTTTGTGTAATATAGTTTGTTATTATGATGGGATCACTGTAATGTAAAATTTTAAATATTACAATTGACGGATCACTTTCCGTGTAACCAACTCTATCCGTCTTTTTGTTAATCTCGTATGAACTTTATTCCTCCGAAGTATAAAATTACATTTTTGCAGTAATACATATTTTACATCTAGGGTGGCATTACAAGCAGATGTTACTCCAATGTTTGGTATCAAAATTATTTCCCATATCTCCTCTTTCTAAATATGTATTCATATATTCAATACGACTTATGTGACATACAAAGCTTCAAAGTCGTGCATAGACTTTTGGGACTCATGTACATGGCCAAGTCTAAAATCTTCGTGTTAGTCACGCAGTCAACTATCGACACCAGAAAAATCATTCAGTGAAAGAGACCAAGGCTTGTCGATATCATCCTTAATAATACCCGTTTCCAGCGCCACAAATCAAGAGTGTCAGTATAGTAAAGTTAGGCAATTTTAGTGACATCAGTCAAAATAGTCAGTGTAAAGTTAGGCAAGTTAGCGGCATCAGTCAAACAGTGGCAACTCACTATGTGTCAGATGATGAGACCGGTCAACAATAGCATTCAGAAAGCGATCCCAGTCATGAAAAATCGTGTACAGTTTGGAAAATATTCAATCTAATAGAGTGAAATTTAAATTTATCAAAATATATATATCGGACTGAAATTTCACTCTATTAGATTGAACATCATTTTCAATCTTTTAAGATCTTTACCTCAGCACAATCTTTAAGATTGACTTTTCAATCTTTTGATTTAAGAGAGTAGGTCTGTGGGATAAGCTTTAGAATACCCTACCATTATTTTGTAGACCTCACTGTGTAAGTGTATGGGTCGTTCTTTAAAAGCCCCCATTGAAGACATGCAGTGGTAGGGTAAACTAAAGGAACCCAAGTCCGTAAATAATGAGAAAAGCCTATATAATTATATCCAAAGTTAGTCAATTTTATCATCACCAGTTAACAGCTTTAATGTAAAAGTTTGACAAGTCTTGAGATCTAGCTTCACCCAGGGCAGGCCCGTAACCAGGATATTTTCCGGAAAAGGTACATTGGTACCCAACAAAATCGTAAAAGGTTGTCTCAATTTTGTTTACAGACAGCTCGAGAAAGAGAAACTTGAGAGGCCCCTCCCAACTTCCTACGCCCCCTTGAAGCCTAAGTGTGTGTCCCTATCAATGGTTAAATACAATAGGCAGATATAATAATACTATAGGCTACTAATACTATTATTAAATAATCACTTATATTATAGGTTTATGAGCGAGTGCCTGACTCCTGGTTGTACGTAATTTTCACAACAAACAATAGCTTCCCGGAAGACAGATGTCAATCACGCATAACTGTTCGCCGTTACATATCCTTACAGGCTTTTGTTTATATTGCCCTTAGATATTGATCGGGTTAGCTAAATAATATATATGTTTGTTATGGTAGGGATACGCGATTTAGGTAGCAACCTGTCAACATTATACACGCTTAGAAAAAATGGTTCTACGGTTGTCCTGCCAGGAGAACCCTTAAAGGTTCTTTAAAGAACCAAAAATAGTTCTCCAAACATGATACAGAACCATTTTTGGTTGATACAGAACCATTTTTGGTTCGATGAAGAACCTTTTGGGGTTCTTAAATTTTCAAGAACCTTTTTTTGAAGGTTCTAGGCCTATAAGGAACCTCTCGCTTGAACCTTCAAAAAAGGTTCTTGAAAATTAAAGAACCAAACAAGGTTCTTCATAGAACCAAAAATGGTTCTGTATCAACCAAAAATGGTTCTGTATCACGTTTAGGGAATTATTTTTGGTTCTTTAAAAAACCTTTAAGGTTCTCCTGGCAGGACAAAAAAGGGTTATTTAATTTCTTAGAGTGTGTGATTTATAATTCGACTCTTTCACGCTTGGTTTATTTTTTGTTGACAGGATGCGGGTGAAAAACCCCGATTTGACTTTTTAATGGTATATATATATATGCATGGGCTATCTTTGAAATTGTTTTAGTACGCCCATGATTTTGGGTAGGCCCTACCGACGAAACAAAAGCCAACATGATGTTTTTATAATGTGCTGTTTTAATAAGGACCACAATGGAAATAAGCCCTTTTTAGAGCTTTCTTGGGCTATCCTTGGCATTATATGTTTTGTATTAATATGTTGTGTTAATTGTTGTAAGTTTTTAAGATTTGTATATTTGATATGATGTATTGTATCTCTGTGTCTTGATATGCCAAATAAAACTAAACTAAACTAATAGTTGTCAACAAAATAAATTTACCTAAAATACTTGAAACGAAAACTAATTTCCAACTTTCTTATTTTCTCATAAGGAACGAATCACCTATACATTTTAAAATACCCAATCCGGCCAATCTTAATTATCCGAATTAGGCCAACACTATCTAACAAAACATGCAAAATAAGTTGAATTCAAAACACTTGTTGAGTAGGCCATTTTACTCCAATTGAGAACCTTGGTTACCAGGACAACGGGACGCTAAACATCCCGCCACCTCGCGGTGTGTCATATGCATGCAGGGGGTGGAAAAAGTGGTCAGGTCGGTCAGGTCGTATAAGAGAGGTCGCATAAGGAGACTTGCATTGCATGGCATTGCATTGAGCAACTGTGCTGGGTTTATCTGACGCAAACGCAACGCCAAATAAATGAACTTTCTGATGTAGTATCGGTTAGTGCTATGGAAATGCATTACACATGTCTATGCAGGTCTATGTAAACAAGTATTATAGTAGTCCATAGCAGCCAAACCGGACGCTTACAACTGGTAGTAGCTACCGAAACATCTCTAACCGGAAACAAGCTGCGGAACAGTACTGGCATAAAACCCGGGATAAAAAACTCTACACGCATATTTATATTTTGATCTTTTCCGATTTGGAAGTCTAATATACGGGTACCAAGTGTGCAGCAGCGCTTCGAAAATACATGTAATACCAGGACTGGAGTGGTGGTTTTGAATTGAACCGAGCGCAGAGCTAAGGAATATTGTGCATTTTGAGATTAAGATTCTCGCGTGCTCTAGCGAAGTGAACAGTGCAAAAACAGGCTTAACCAGCCAGGGTTTTGGAGACGAAAATAGAACTGCTTTGATTTTTTACAATGGGTTGTGCATCAAGTACCACCGGCGTACAAACGACGAAACCAGTGGAGGAAGATGGCAATGCACTCAAAGAAAACAATAAGACTCAGCCAGAACAGGATAATAAACATATAGAAGAGCAAACCACTGGTAAGTGTTGTGGACTAGGCTTTTAGGGTCCGGGCTTGAGATGATATTTTAAACCCGATTTTAAATCAATAAATCCGGGATGAAATCAGTGCAAAACTTGTACTCAGGCAAAACTTCATTGATCCGAAGATGTCAAGAGGTTTTTAGAAATATTTATTTTGATGAAATCAGTTGGTGCCACAGTGGTGGTGGGGGAGGGGCGGTCGGGCAAAAACCCACCCTAAGAAAAGGGGGAAAGAAGAAGAAAAAAATAAAGAAAAGGAAAGAAATATTGCCGAAGCCTATGATGAGTTTGTAGTATGGAGACAGTGGCGTAACTAGACTTTTTCATTTGGGGGGAGGGGGGGGGGGGGGGGAAGAAGGGGCAGTGACTTGAAATGGGGGGCTCCATTCCACACCCACACCGATTGATTTAATTTGGAGGGGGCAAGGGTTCCAAGTGGGGGGGGGGGGGGGGGGGTGCCCCCCGCTGGTTATGCCACAGTATGGAGATGCACAGTGTGGCATGTCCAAATGGGGTTGGGGCAAGGTAGATGCTGGTGTTATTTGACTCGGGCAAAAAAATGAGATTGTTGGGTCAAAATTCAGAAAAATGTTGGCCGGTTTAAAAAAAAAAATGTTTACAGATTTTTATGAATTCCTACACTATTTTTACCTATCTTCCGGTAGATAAATGTATGTAAAAGCCAACAAAACACAGGAAACCAAACAACAAGCGCGGGTTTGTACTAGGCCTATAGGCTTACAATCCTACATACAGGCTTTTATTATTATAACAATTTATATAGCCCATTTCCTAAAGACCAATGCGCTGTACAATATGTATACATTGGGGGCCATATCCAAACTCTCAAGTGATTTTATAGCGTTTTTATACCGATTTTACCCCGGTATTAAAACGGTATTTTTTTCTATTGTTAAAATCATCGGAAAAAGATCGGTGATTAACTAGAGCACTGGTCAGCTTAATAACACAACCTTCCTCGCGCTTTCATCTGTCTGCTTCACTAATTGAGCCATCGAGAGTACTACAATAGTTCTATTGTTAACACCAGATAAGTAGAGAGGGGGAGAGAGGCGGCTTTAGTTAATCACCGATCTTTTTCCGATGCTTTTTACAATAGAAAAATTAATACCGGGGTAAAATCGGTATAAAAACGCTATAGATAAAATCACTTGAGAGTTTGGATATGGCCCCTTAGATAAAAATATGTTGATCAAAAACCGGCAGTAAAATAACAATTATACATACACATTACATAAGAATATACACATAATACATGTACACTTAATCCAGTAGTGTAGCTATTTCAAGGAAATAACCATGTCTTTTAATTTAGAACAATATTGCTGGTAGCCCCTGTTTTTTTCTAAACCCACCTTTGGGTAT
The DNA here is from genome assembly GCA_035610835.1 of Ophiura sarsii. Lineage (NCBI taxonomy): Eukaryota > Metazoa > Echinodermata > Ophiuroidea > Amphilepidida > Ophiuridae > Ophiura > Ophiura sarsii. The sequence goes on along the minus strand of CM069448.1, from coordinate 9,064,438 downwards.
TTGGATTATTTTATAGTCTCAAATGTATTTTAACCATAATAAAATAAAATAAAATATAAACATTTAAAATATGTTGTGGAATGGCATGGCTGGCACATGCTTAGTGGTTAGTTACATGTAGTATAGCAAATTGCTTATCAATTATAAAAATATCAATTGTAAAACCCCTTTCTCAGAACTTGTCAATTGCTCCCCTCCCTACCACCCCCGCCTCCTACAAGCTATAACTTGAAGTACCACTTTTGATATTGGTCAATACTAGTAAATACACATTATACAGGGTGAGTAAAAAAAACTGTACTCAACTTTGGAATTTTATTTCTAAAAATCTTTGCAAAAGAATCTCAAATGATTTATTCTGGCAGCTTTCAGAAGAATTTTAATTGGTTAAATTTGGTTGAGGATAACTTGTTTATGCACATTTAGATAAAAGTGTACACTTAAAACACCAAACAGATTTGTGATATTTCTGTAATAAGCGCTCTTGCATTTCACTATTGAATAACATTGAACACTCTAATCCGATCATCACAAAAACCTGGTTTTATCTTTGCTATGCTGAATTCACGAAATACTTACAATAATAAAGCCCTGGTCAGATAAAACATTTTAAAAACCTTCCATGTTTTCAATGCACATTACTGTATATTCTAGAATTCTATAGATTAGTAGTTTTGTTTTCATTTCTAAGAATGGACTATGAAAATGTCATGGTTATATGTGTCTTTTAAAGGTAGAACATTTTAATTTGCTATTTACAGATACTCTAAACATGAAATGTATGCACTAGTATTTGTGCGCGTTTCGTTTTTCAAGCAGTTACTCCTATTAAATAAAAATGCACACATATATTTCTTTTGTGTCTGTGTAATGATCTTTCAGATTGCAAATTTGAATGCGAACAAAAAAGTTCTAAATCAGCCAAATGCTAGAAACTAATTGTGCAAAATTACCACTTCTACAGATAGAAAATTTGATGAAATCTCTTTTTAAAAAGAAAAATCAATGTTTTCAGAAAGTATAAGTGACACAGTAAGTTATCTGTCTATTTATCCTTTGTTATAAAAATTACTAATTGATTAAGAACTTGTAATTGACAGATAATTTGTCAGGTTTGTCAGTTGGCTGTGAGGGGACCGCTCTATAATCCGACGGAGGTTCTATAGTAGGCCTACGACACATGTTAATTCACCATTCGATGGTCCGAATCAGATAAAAGGTTCATAATCCAAGAAAAGGGGTTCTTTATTAAAAGGTTCTCTACTCGAAAAATAAATAAAATAGGTTCTATAATCCATTTTTTTTAAATGGTAAAAAAAGGTTCTCTAGTCTGAAAAGAGAAAGGGTTCTATCATAGTATGAATATTAAAAAGGTTCTTAAATCCAAATATTCTGAAAGGTTCTATAGTTCCTAAAACTGGAAAAGGGTTCTCCAATCCGAAAGTTAAAAAAAGGTTCTCTAGTCCAAATTTGAAAAAGGTGCCATAGAATTTTCGAAAGGGTTATCTAGTCCAAAAGGGTTTCAATGTGGTTTAATCCGCATCAGCGAAAATAGTCTTTAATCCAAAATTTAAAGTAGCGTACTTTGCAGTGCGCCTAGGGTGCATCGTCTCCCCCTTTTGTCAACCAAATTTAATGTAGCTAGTCTTAAAATGTGCCAAATGTTGAAATAATAAGATTCCCAAAATTTAAATTAATTCGGTGTTGGTCTTCTGGGTCCTCTGTGGCCCTAAAGTTTGAATGAATAACCTACAGGAACATTGCGCAATAGCCATATGGCAGCTATACATTTTCTTAAGTGATCAGTGGTACATAATGGCTGCCATGGATTTTAGAATCATGATTACAATGGTATGTAACTGGAGTCTGTTTTCAATCAAACTTGAAGATAAAATTCAAATGAATATGACATTAACATCACAAAAATAAATAGCTGCCATGTGATATGACATGCTTATTTAGCATAGAACTGCCATTTATGAATAATGGCTGTATTTTAACTATACATTTTAAATCACACTGGGTCTAAGTGTCTTGAGGAAGGTAGTTGGGTTGTCCTCTGCAGCTTGTGCATCTGAAGCAGGAAGACCTTCCACAGTCTGGTCACCAGCCAGAAGGTGAGGGTCAAGCCCAGTAGTAGAAGGACTGCTTCCAGGAGGGTGGTGGGCTGGTTGGCCAGCCTCTACCACAAGCTCGTAATCATCTCAAAGGCGGCTCATGATTGCAGCAGGTGGACAACTTTCGGTCACCTCAGAAAGACTCATGGTTAACGATGGACTTCTCGTCCCACAAGGGCCGGATGAGACAGGCCCGGTGGAGACTCCTGAGGTCCAGCCTGAGCCAGTAACAGACAGCACCTGAGAGAGACTCTGCATCTCCCTCATGGCCTGAGGGCCAGAGTGGTGTGCCACAGATCTCTATTTTTCTTTTGTTGCTAATAAGCCCACCAAAAAGAAAATTTAGTTTGGATCTTCTGTGGAGCACCACTCTAGCTGGCCCTCAGGTTGTTAGAGCCTCTCTCAGGTGCTTCCTGTTACTGGCTGGCCCTCAGGAGTCTCGTCCAGGCCTGGTATTTTCCAGCGCCCTGGGACGAGCTGTCCCTTAATTGACCATGAATCGTCCTGCGGCAATCGCAAGTTGTCCTCCTGGAATCGCGAGTTGTCTTTAAGATGCCTCCCAGCATGTGGCAGCCCCTGGATGCAGTCCTTCCCTACTGGCAAGGGTAGTGGCCCAGCTTACTACTGGGCTTGACCCTCGCCCTCTCCCCTCTGTCTGGCAACCAGATTGTGGAAGGGCTTGATCCTGCTTCTGATTATAGTCGACTTTGTAGACCATTTTTAAAATCTATTTTCCTTCTAATCATATCTTATGAGAACCGCTGCCATCCGAAAACCACGACGCCTGAGAAAAATGTTATACCGATTTAGGCCGTCAAATTTCAGTATGATGATGAGAAAAATACGAGCTTTCATATGATATGAAAATCTCCGTATGTTTGAAATAATTCTGTGTTACGAAAATGTGATCGGGTCCATCTACCTTTAAGTATTCGGATTACCGAACCTTTTTCAATAATCGGATTATAGAACATGATCATAGTATTCAGACTGAAGAACCATTGTTCATGTTCGGATTATAGTACCTTTTTGATTTTCGGACTATAGAACCTTCGCACTATAGAACCTTAATCATTTTCAGACTATAGAACCATCGTACTATAGAACCTCATTTGTTTTGGACTATAGAACCGTCGACTTCCGATATGTCACCGGTTGGGAATATCTAGAGTGAGCAGGCTGGACAAGTAAGCCACGTACATAACAAAGCAGGGGGAGGGGGTTGTTGTTTTAATAGAGGACGGAATTTCACTTGTTTGTGTGTTTGATAAATTGATACATTTTCATTGTGGCTTGTTGGTAGTGTTTTCACTGCTTATCAGATGTTTAAATGGAACATCATACAGTATGAGTATTTAGCATACATGTAGCATTTCTCATGCTGGCAAAATACAGGTTTTACTGCCAAGGGTTATAACTTACAGAACTTACATTGTTTGAGAGGTGTTGGCAAGTATGTTCAAGTATGTTTGAAGATAAAGTTCCTTGTAAAACATAACATGTGTAATAATTGGTTTGTTCATAGTTCCATCTGGTATCACCATACCAATACAAAGTAAAAAATACATTCAATTTTTCTAATTTTTCACAAACTTGTTTCAAAAAGAGAGAAAAAGAGAGAAAAAGAACAGAACATATCTCAAAATGTTAAAATATTGGTCGGTCATGTCTGTTGAACCATACTACTCCCTCACCCCCCATACACCCCCCCCCCCCCCCCCCATACACCTCCCCTTGCAAGCTTGGCTAATGCTGAATTAGAAATTAGGAACCGTCGTCATATTGAGTTGTGTGCAAACTTTTTAGAATTCATCATCTAAGTATTCTGATCCTGATCCAGAATAATATGAATAACTTCCTTCAGGAACTTCCTGCGACGTTCTGGCATACTTATGACCGACAATAAAGATCTATCTTAAAGCGGCATAGCCAGAAAATGTCCATGGATGATTTAGAGGTAATTATCAGATCTGATGGTGGGATGAAAATGTGACTGGGACACATTTCAATTTCATAGCAAGTTGTGGGGATCTGAAAGTCCAACATTTAAAATTGACCCAATTTTGACAGATTTTGGCCTCATAGACCCTTTTAGTATTGTATTGTAGTGTTATCCAGGGTCAGTTAATTAATGCCTCTAGTTCAGTGACAGTTTCTACTTCTACACTTTTTGAGTATAAATGAGGAGTAATTCTGTTATACCCTTCACAGAGGTATTTATAGTGCATGATTTTTAAGAACAACGCATACTACCGATGTTGGTGTTTATGCCATAAATGACTGCATCTTGGTCTCATATCCGGTCTCTACAATATTGGATGTTTGACAAATCTGTACCTGCTCTTTTGCAGGGTTTGAAATAAGAATGTTAGAACTAGGAGTTTCTTTTTACATAAAGTTGCTATTGGTTCACAGATCTTCCCCCGAACCAAATGAAATAACGAGAGACAATTTTCAAAATAATGTGGTGTCACAGTAACTGGTAAAATGTGGTATTTAGTCTATTCCTTTGATTATTCTAAAATTCAGAACTTTCTTCTCTCTAGCGATTGTCTTTGGTAGCAAACTTGGTATCAAAATAACAGCAAAATATCCGTCATTGAATTTAATCAATTATATTATTATAAGTTTGTCTGATAAAAATGTGCGCAAGTGCATTGTATAACTAAGACTTCATTGATAACGGGACTTTCAATCGCCACAAATTATAAAAGTTGCATGTTGAGAGATGGCAGTTTTTATTCAATTTTAAAATAAGTATGATGTTTTGTTCTATTTAATTACGCAATTTGGGCTCGATAATTATTTTTCTAACATATAATGCACAATATTGAGTGCCATTAAAGGTAGATGTATATACGGTATAAGACCGCTCTAATGGGTAGCTTTTTGGGCACAAAATCCCTAAACATGGGGTATGATTTTGTGCTGGAAATCCCTAATAATGGGGTCACTTTTTACAAATGGGTCTATTTTCACACAAATTTCGCGAAAATTTGCCAAAATTAGGTATATTTTCGCGAAAATTTGCAAAAAATAGGTCTATTTTCCCGAAAATTTGGTCTAAAATGAAGCAAAACCCCTAAAAATGGGTACCGATTTTTCCAAAATCACCCCTAAAAATGGGTATGGGTTTTGAATCTCCAGCGGCACACCCCCGACCAAACCAAATCCGAGTACCCCCCCCGGGGTTTTTGGAGGATGGTGAAACAGAAATAGAACTGAATTGGGGGGGGGGGGGGGGGGAGGAGGAGGTTTAACAGCTTACAGAGGGAGGTAAGAAGGGGTGCTCCTGAGGATAGTCCTCTGATGCCAAAATGCCAATATCTATCTGTGTCCCCACTCCATGCCCAATAGTTAAAGTGTTGCAGAGCATACAATACTGTAAACAACTTAATTTCATTAGCAATTTAATTTCGCTAGGAGATCCAATTCGCCAATTATATTATTTATAATGGTTATATAGGAAGATGTTACAAATTAATGAAATTTGATTGCCGCAAAAAGTTGACTAAACACTAATTCGCTAAATTAAATTGATGTGAAATTAAGTTGTTTTACAGTATCCAAAATGCGGTTGTTTTTTTAATCCAGTGTATCAAAATGATTGCAAAAGAGGCACACCCAATGGTAGGCACTGCATTCCAATGATTGCTTTATGGCATAGATTATAACAATCATTACATCCAAACCCAATTGTAAAGACATGCTATCTCCATGGTGGGGAACATGATTGTTTACATCACCATAGTAACGGTAAATAAACAGTAATAAAATACATAAGTGTTGCAGACATATAGTTGCTAATGAATCTTCAAAGATAAAATTGATCAAAGTCCATTTGCACAGCAACGTGAGTGATCATGGCCAGAAGTTGTTTCAAATTGATCATGTACATACAGGGTGTCTCAAAAAGAATTGATTGATTGATAAATATGATTAAATGGAGATGGATGGATGGATTTCTGTTGAAATTAATTTGGAAATAAAAGGCAAATGTGAGAAATGAGTGAAGGGAGGGCTTAGGCCAGGGGTGGGCAACCTACGGCCCGCCAGTGGCTTTTTGCGGCCCGCGAGATGTATCAAGAAAAATAAAAAATAAAAATCTATTTTACATCATCACAAAACTACGAGCTAGCTGCTTTGCATTTATCGGCACAAATGATGTTCCTCAACGTACGTAGGTCTATTTTCCCCATTAATTGTCATCTGTCAGTGGAATAACCAGATGGTGGCGAGGGGGGTTCATTTGACAAGAAGAATCATGGAATTATGATGGTCAAATGTACAAAGATGAAAAAAATTCGCGCGCTACGCGCGTGTCCCCAAAATGTAACATTCTTTAGTAAAGGCTTGTTTAGAGCCAAAATATACCTCAATCGTGCCATAAATAATTGTAAAGTCGACAATTTTCGCTCGCTACGCGCGCATTGCTCGACTCCGAACAATCTTGTCGGTTTACTTTCATTCTTCCCCCCTAATATGAAGAACCTAGTTACGCCACTGTCATCTGTACTGTATTGAGATTACGGTGTTTTTTTAAGATACTGAGATTATTAAGCACACACACCTATTGCATGCTTGCAAGTCTTCGGAATCAAAGGTTTGAAATCTACAGCAGGTCATTGCTACAAAATTTGGTTAGGTGCGGCCCAGTCAATTTTTCACTCCTTATATCTGGCCCATTCATTCAAAAAGGTTGCCCACCCCTGGCTTAGGCCTACTTTTAGAGTCTGGCCTAATCATGAACTATCAAAGCAACATCAATAATATTGAGAAGTGTTGGAATGTAAATAAAATATTTGATAATATCAGATAATTTTGTTTACATTAAGACAATTATAATAATATTTACCATTGAAATGGAATTGAGGGCCTTGCATGTGCGTGTTTAGACCCGATCAATTCATGGGTGATTAGATCTATTAGATAAGAAAGACGGGTTATGTTTTGATCAGCTTGATATTTATATCAAAATATGTGCATGATTTTCGTAATTGTGTGTAATATGGCAATGCTGACAGACAGGCAGGCACAAATGTAGTGATTTCCTTCCTTTCAAAGGCAGGCCCACCCACAACGATAACTGTTATGTGAGGATGATATGTCCATTAAAAAATGGATAATAATTTGTATGTGACCCGTCGCATCAAAATGGACATGTTGGAGGCAAGACTCCAATTTGAGTTGCACATCATATATCAACTGAAAAAGTAAATTCTAAGCTTTAAAATGATACCTTGTTGAAGGTAATTTAACTTAGGAATCACAAGATATAATGTTAAGAACTATATTTTTCCTATTATTTTCTTTATATTTCACCAACTTTATTGGCGGCTTCTATTTCAAGACTGTGTTTGCCGACAACATGTCCTTTTTGATGCGACTGGTCACATATGGTAAAACCAATGGCCGTGTGGAAGTGTAAATGTAGGCATTACCAGTCAGCTGTAGAACGGAGCCCCGTTTCAATTGAGGGCGCTCTATTTAGTGACGCACTGCCGTCATTTTTTACACGGCGATTCATAAAGTGACGGAAGTCCGTCGCCCGCCGGAATTCGAACAAAAACTACTTTTCAATAGAGGGCGGGCTTGAGAACGGGGCTTGGGAACGGGACAGCGTTTACAAGGGAACGGCCTCACGTCACAGTCATTTTCAAAATTCATAAAAAAACAACAGATTTTGCCGATTTTAAACAACGAAATAACTCTCTTATCACTGAGATAACAGTTACAAAGGCATCACTTCTGAATACTATTTGGCTTATATTTAAAGGTAGATGACCCGATCACATTTTCGATTTTCAACTTGAAGTTTTCTATTCTACATGAAAGGTCATCCTTAAAAACGTCGTGTCCCAAAATTTGAGATGCATAGCTATTATGGTTCTTATTTTAGACGCACAAGATGCTGTGAACTGTACCCATTGAGTAGTACACAAACTATATCGGTGGTAACCACCATTCGCGGTAATTCGACGCTATTTCATCGATTTCTCCGTAATTATACCGATTTAGGCCGTCAAATTTCAGTATGATGATGAGAAAAATACGAGCTTTCATATGATATGAAAATCTCCGTATGTTTGAAATAATTCTGTGTTACGAAAATGTGATCGGGTCATCTACCTTTAATGTAAAAATTATCACATTTACCCTAAAAAATTCTTAAAATGGGTGTAATCTCGTCTAGAAAATGGTGGTCTCATCGCAGCAAACCGGTCAAAAAAGTCATAATTTTAACTTGTGTCGTTTGATGTTGGGGTCAAAGGTTAAACTAAATCATCTAACTGGATATCGCAAGGAGTTCTGGTACCTTATGCTGCCCTCAACTCGATGGATAAATACTTTTTATGCAGATAATTGGGGGTAAAAGGCGAAAATTCAATAATTGCGCAAATTGACGGGTGTGCGTTACCTTGGTTACGTATACCCGTCATTTTAGAGCGCCCTCAATTGAAACGGGGCCCCGTTCTACAGCTGACTGATTACCATGATTACAGAGTGGTCCAGAAATCGGGGGTCACATCCTTCCAGGCAGATTTATGAAAATTGGAGCAACATCATAAAACCAACATTTCTTGTTAATGAATACTCACATATACATGTATATGGTGAAAATAAAATTGAAAATAAAGTTTAAATTAAGAAATTATGGCAGGTCAATGAAAGATTAGTCAAAAGCAAAGTCAATGAAAGGTACAGAATTGTACGAAGAAGCTTCACAGTTTTTAGATGTTGACGTTTCAGAAAATCCTTCGTTTACAAAAAAACCCCATTTGTTTCATAATATTCTTAACGACAATATCTCAGTGGTACTTGCTGAAAACGGCATTAAATAAAATCAGTATTCACCTGAAATAAAAATTTGCTAACATTAAGACCTAGCTATACTCCAAGGTTTCACAAAATCTTGGAATTTCTTTACTATTGCTCATCTCATGATAAGACTGACTCTCCAATTAGTGCACAATATTCTGCATCAGTGCTAAACAATGCAACATTATTTTCTAGCTTTAATTATAGATTGATTGATCCAATTTAATGGCATCGATATATCCATATTTTTTCATTGTCAAGTTTATTGGACCTTGCTTGGTAATCAACGTAACCATGACATAGAGCAAAATAGAGGATCAAAACAATGCCATATTGTTGTAAGAATGTCGTACGTGACATTTTGCTGGAGAAGTTTTTTATGTTCAATTTGATTAAAAATTAATTAATTCAAATTTCAAGACTGGTCAAATGGCTTAAAATGTTAGGATTTTTCTATATTTGACCAGTCGCGTCAAAAAGGACATGTTGTCGGCAAACACAGTTTTGAGATAGAGGCCAATATATTTGGTGAAATATAAAGAAAATAATAGAAAAAAACATGCTTCTTCAAATCATATCTTGTGATTACAAAGTCTGATTATCTTTAACATGGTGTAATTTCAAAGCTAATAATCTGGGTTTTTTTAAGTCATACCAATAACTCGGAATTGACTCAGGCCTCCAACATGTCCATTTCGATGTGACGGGTCACATATGTTCATAAATTACAAATAACTCAATTTTTTCGAAAATGTCATTTACGATGTTCGTGCATTCCCCGACTATATATCAATAACATTGTGTATACAGAGTGTTTCAAAATGGTCATTTATTAAGACACATGAGTACAAATAATTTTAAAATGAATGTTCAATTTTATGGGGATTGAATTTAGCAGCGATATCTTCATTTTGGAATCACGACGTACTTAAATACAGAATTGGAACTTGACAAACTGTACTTATGGATCATGAAGTGCATTGAAATGACCAGAGGCATAAAATGAAAATGAAACTGGAACAATATATAAAATTCATCACTAAGAGCAAAGGGTCAATGTTTTTCTTAAAACAATTTCTTGTACTTGCAGATGATGTACATTACCACTTCAAAACAACGCAGTCGTTAAACACACCGTGTATCATAGGAAATTGCCTAAAGAAAGTAGGCTACCTAAATAAATGGAAGTGCATTCTTCTTGCCCTGCTGTATGCTTACCTACATTTGATACCCATCTGTATTTGTGTTGTTTCCTCAGATGTTTGAGAACTAGGTTAGGCAACGAAAACCCGGTATGTTTTGTTTTCAATTTTTTTGTGAAGATGTTGGTGAATTTCAACAATTTTGAAACTTTCAATTATTTATTTTTCCTAAAATTCTCAACAAAAAAAGTAAACTTTTGTTTAAAAAAAATGAATAAACAAGTTAACATGCAATCAATCAAAATCAATTAATTAATCAATTAATAAACATGAACATTAATAAACAAACATATATGTATAAATAATTAAATAAACATAGATAAACAAGTCAATCAATCAATCAATCAATCAATCAATCAATCAATCAATCAATCAATCAATCAATCAATCAATCAATCAATCAATCAATCAATCAATCAATCAATCAATCAATCAATCAATCAATCAATCAATCAATCAATCAATCAATCAATCAATCAATCAATCAAATAAACAAAAGTTGCTTAAACTTCTTTTCTACTAACCCCCCCCCCCCCCCCCCCCCCCCCCCCCCCCATGAAAATGTAGGCAAATATGCTATAACCATTTTGCAGTTTTTATTGCAAGATATGATTTGAAAATCATCTTGATTATTAATCATTCAGACCCTCATCCTTATAAGATAGCCTTGGAGAATAACCAAGTAATTTGTATTATTATTTATTTGTTGCCATATACAACATTGATATAATTAGAAAAAACAATATAGTACATCTGTCCTTTGGCCACTAATGTTTTAAGAAATAAATGAAATGTTGTATTTTTGTCTTTAGAAAAAAAAGTTGTTTGATTTTGACTGCTTAATATTTTTTCCTGATATGAGTCACCTGTCAGTAAAAGACTTATGCTGTACACATGGTATTATGTTTTAAGCAGCTTTGGAAGATTTTTTTTTTTTTTTTAAATTAAAAAAACCGTTGGCAATTCATTACATGAAAATTCATGTTTTTTCAGTAACCCTTTTCAAGTCTTTAATTAGAGACCCATTTTAACTTTAATTCATATGAAAATGTTATGAATTTCCGATATAAATATTAGTTTGAAAATAAAGATATTTGTGTGAAAATAAAGATATTTGTCCATTTTCAATTAGGAAACTAAATTCAGTTAATATACTGTAGATGAGGAAGCTAACAAACGTTTTTACGCCTTACATGTCGTCGTTGCGGCTTACTACCAGCCATGTCCATGGCAAAGGTTATTGATTACTTATTATTACCATCCCAGGGGCGACAAGTGTTATTGATCTAATGAAGTATTGATTTAATTACACATATATGCATCACAGACATCAAATTGTCAGATGATATGGTCATTTATGGTCATTTCGTAGAAGCCTCGGTTTTTAAGTGGCAGACATTATGTGTCTGAAAATTGTTTAAATTTTTAATGTTGATTGATTTGGTTATTTATCAAGCTTTGACATCATAAATAGTCTGTATGACGTCACACAAAATATTATCTATTAACACATGCATTTGTGAAAAATTAATATGCTCTATGAAAGGTGACAAGAAGATCCAACTCTGTTCTAGGAGCCAGACGGACCCATTGTTTACAATTTGAGATTGTTTTTCCTGTTTTTACAATTAAAAAAATAAATTCACATTTTCACACAAAAAAACCCATCAAAGCGCTGTTCTCCTCTAGAACAGGGTGGGGTTGTTGGCGCCTTTAGCAACAACAGTAGAATAAATCAAACATTATTTGATGTTACAAGTAGAGTTTTGCACCATTCATCAGGGATAACAAAAGTAGAACAAAATGATTTGAATGAATATGGAACCAATTAAATCCACAGATATAATAATTAATACCATAATGCATCATGTCAGTGTAATCAAGGCTCAAGATAAGCGGGCGCTTTTTTTTACCCCTCAGTCCTTTTGTCCACACCAGCGCCCGTTGACTATCGGGAAGCTTGCCCAAGACATCAAATTTCGAGTTAACAATGCTGCCATGCTGGATTTAATAAAAAGTTAGCTCTCGGTAGACTGAAAGTAGCTCCCGTTTCTCAATAAATCACATGATCCGGGCTCTACTTTTAAAAAAAAGTAGCTCGCGGTAAAAAAACTGTTATCTTGAGCCTTGAGTGTAATGGTTGACATTGAAATTTCAAAAGTAATGAAATGGGATTTAGGTGACAACCGCCTTCCCCACAACCCTGTCATATATTGTGCAATATTTTGTATTCAATTTATCCTTAGAATAATAGTAAATTTTAAACAGTTCAAACATTTTCAAACATTTCACATACATTTGAAATTGTCGAAACATTTCAAACCTTCGACAACAAAAAAACTCAACAATTATTTTCCATTTCCATTTTTGTTTTCCTATTGCATTTGGCTAAATTGTCTTTGTTTGTAAAAATGATGCAGATATTATTTGCACAATGCACAAACACCCCACGCACTGACTTCAGAAGGTAATTGTGTAGTGTGCCTGTAATGGAAGAATGATTATCACCTTTATAATGGGATTATACAGATTGAAATCCACAGCTCCTCCACTACTACAACTGAAAAAAAACCTTTTAAAAAATAAAACAAATTAAAAAAATGTGTAAAAGAAATTGTGAAGAAAAAAATGGTGAAGAAAAAAAAATCTTCCAATTTGCATTTTCTTTTTTTTAAAACTTTTTATTTTAGATGTGGTTTTGATTTCAAGCTGTAACCCCCATATAGAAAGATAATCATTCATCTTTCCTATACAGGTACACTATAATTACCTTCTGAAGATAGCAATTGAGTCACTGTAATCTATGTTTGAGCACCCAAGTAATATGTAATTGGCCAATTAATAAGAAAATATCTATAATAAGATTATTGGTAAAAAGACTAAGACAAAAAACCCAGCATACAGGATTGTAGCTAGCCGCATTTGTTAGTGCCAACTAAAATCTCACACATTTATCGCCAAACTCTGGCATTCTCAGCCATTTTGTGGTATTTAACGTATATTTACTCAATTTTTGAGTCCAAGTGCTGGATAATTTGCCTGAAAATTGCTGCGAGCCATTTGTTTAGCTACATCCCTGCCAGCATATTTTCAACAAATAGCTATTAAAGACCTAAGCACAAAATTGTGTTCACACCAAGGCTTTCTTTCACTCATCTCTGGGACAAAACCGCAAAGATGTCACAAGGTTTGTACAATGTTGTTGTTTCAAAACAAATCACTGACTTTATATCTATCACATGAATGGCTATGTGCATGTGACTAGTATATAAATGTTGGGTGAGACTCAAATATTGTTCAATAAATGTATACAGGGTGAGTCAGAAAAAAGTGTACTCAAAGTAAAATTATGATTAAAACAATTTGTTATCAGAATATGAAGGCAACCAATGTATACGGCACTAGATGCAGTTATTCACCATCATTAGCAAAAAGAAACATACCATTTCATGGTACCGTTTACCAGATATGGCTATTTTGGCAAAGTTACTGCATTATGAAACCGAACACAATATTGAATATTTTACTCAACAATGCTTGATATTAATTAATGAACAAGTGGATTCATGTATGGTACACAATTCGTAACTAAAAAAAGACAAATCAAACATTCTCAGTTATTTTTTCAAACATAAAATCTGAAATAATGACAAACAATGTAATTATTACACAAATTAAGCAACAACAACATACTATTTGGGATTTAATAACTATAGTGTAGACCGTTTTCAATAGTGGAATTCAATAGATCTTATAAGAGAAAATATCGCAAATCTTGTTCAGGTTATAAAATGTTCACTTTCACGCAAATGAGTATAAAATATGTTTACCACACCCAATTTAAACCAAATAAAATGCTTTAGAAAGCTAATAAGTGCATAGATTTAAAGATATAAAATCCCAAAGTTGAGTACACTTTTGTTTTACTCACCCTGAATGTGTGTTCCATGTACATATGAAACTTTGTTGGAGCTAATATTTTAAATACAACAAACAAGGCCCTATAGTTTAGTTTAGTTTTTTATTTGGCATATATCAAAACACAGAGATATAATACATCAGTTCATTATACAAATCTTAAAAATAACAACAATTTACACCGTAACATATTTATAAAAGAAAACATATAATGCCAAGGATAGCCCAAGAAAGCCCTTTTAAAAGGGCTTATTTCCATTGAGGTCCTTTAATGAAGAAATGTATACCCCATCGTTTGGTATAGAACACCGTAATGTTTTTTTTTAGTAAAACTGAGTTTTGTATATACCATTTATATCATTATGTTTTCTGATGCATTGTGCATAGTCATAAAAAATTCTGACATATGGATCTGCATATTTCTCATAAATTACTGTCAATCTTTAACAATTATAGTCTTTGCTAGCAAATGAGGTACCAAATTGAAGCTAACTAATTTGTCAAAAGTCTATATCAATTACACCATTATGCGATATGATCAGATTTATTTTATAACCTCTCGAATGAGTGTGGACTTTTTACAAATTTATTTATTACATTTCTGTACAGAGATAAGCAAAGTCAATTTTAGGGATCCTTCCGAGTTCTTTATTGAAATGGATTTTTAAAGATATGATTTTTTTTTAAATGTAGGCATAATTTTCATTCCATCTCCTAATTCAGATGAAGGAACAGATATTGATATTTCTTATACATTCTTTGCTTTGTTAATTATAAGGAAAAATAAAAACAGATGATATTTCTACATTACTGCATTGTGTTTTGATGGCAAATATGTTGGCAATTATTGATTTGTCACATTTGTTGGTTCATTTTGCCATCACTAGCTATACAACACATTACACTGTCTTTTGTCATACTTATGGAATTATTCCAATCTGCAGGTTTGCATGAGTACGGTAGTTAAATTCAGTACTCTTTTGGAATGAGTGTTTGTTGTTATACTTCGGAAATTATTTCCAGTTTCATAAGTTACAGTCGTCCAATTTGAATAGGCCTGTGTCCGGAAGAAACAGCCCACAGCATCATATCAGACACTGTTGTATGAAAGGCTCAATTAGGTGGTATGCAAATAACACCGACCATACCATAAAAATGTCAAAATTCACTAACTTTAAATCATTTTTTTAGGGGGAGGGGAGATTTTAAAAATTGGGACAGTTGAGCCAGTTGAATTTTTTTAGACGGTGAAGCAGGCATTTCAGAGTTTTGATTTTTATAAAGGGACCGTACAAAAGCATATAGGGATGGAGAGGTGGTAGAAGGAGCTGGTCAGATTGCATCACGCTATCAACAACAAGTATAAACAGCCTTTTTAGTTAGAACTGTATATATATTTATTAAAGGGGCACTGAGAGAGTGCCATGAAAAAATGACATTTTGAACAAATTAATTGTTTCAATAGATAAGGTATGTAGGAATCCTGAAATGTACTAATTTATAGGAAAAGGGTTGAATGACGTCCTAGATAGAAATTCGGTTGAAGCAATTTATGTTTCAAGTGGTGCTGATAATTTCGATGTAATCTACATCGAAATGACCAAATCATAAAATTTGATACGATAGACAGCGAATTAAGATAAAAATGGTTTCAGATGGTAGTTAGTATATATGCCTATGTAGGTGAAAAAAAGTAGAATATTTCCAGGAAAATTGAGGGCGCATTCAGTGAGTGCCCCTTTAATACAACATTCTACCGGTATGCATAGAGCGTACTATATTAAGTGACTTTATCACCTGTACCATAGTTTTAAAGTGGGCATAAGATAATCCATTCAAGTATCTGTACTATCTGTGACATGGTGATATTCAAGGCAAAACAAACACACAAATGGTATGTTAATTTTGCCAAATTGATTTTGTCACAATTTGTGGTTCACTTTGCCAGCAGTAGTAGATCTATATCACACCTTACCAGCAGTAGAGTACATAGCTTGTACAGTTACGCATGCATTGCTGAGTTGTGAAACAATACTATTATGGTGTATATACAATAGGACTCTCAAAGCTGCTAATCAGCCTGCTATTATTAGAAAACTTGGCACATTCAGAGAGACAGAGAGATAGATAGTAGTGGAGAGTCTGATTACACCCATGTTTCACCCATTTCTGACATTGTAGACATTTTTGGATAAAATGTACTGTAGATCTTTGTTGGGTTATAGGCATGCATACATGTAGGGTAAAATAAAATGCCTCGTTTTGACTGTATAAAACACTTTTTGTTGTTGTTAATGTATGGCTGGGACCTATAAAAAGTAAATTGTTTCTAACATTTTTCATTTAATCTTAATATATTAATATGAAATAGGCT
The DNA here is from genome assembly GCA_035610835.1 of Ophiura sarsii. NCBI lineage: Eukaryota > Metazoa > Echinodermata > Ophiuroidea > Amphilepidida > Ophiuridae > Ophiura > Ophiura sarsii. The sequence goes on along the minus strand of CM069448.1, from coordinate 9,048,008 downwards.
TTGGATACATGATTGTCTCACTATTACTTTGATGGTGGAGACTTTGAAGAAAACCCATAGGTAAAATCATGCTGATCAAATGACAGAAAGAATGCCAGATATTAGAATGAGAGAAAGAACACCAACCAGGGATACTATTAATTTTGGGATAGGAAAGTCCTATACTAACACACGTAGCGAAAACGGTGCCGTTTGCATAAATTACATAATTATGGTAATCATCGGAATGTGTCGGTGACCGGCGTTTAACGCGTTTAACAGTGTTTAACCAGGTTTAACGTAATATTTGGTCAGCATAGGTTTGAGGGCGTTGTGGATTTACACAGACGACGGTGGCCACGCGAAACCTAAATGTTGAATACGTAATGAATAAGGTGAATAACACGTAATCGCGAATGTTAATCTTATAATTTTGACAAATTCATCATAATTAGAAGAATTGTCATTGTTAACCGGGCGATGACTGTTAAAAATAATTCAAAATAGTACACTCCCGTTGACATATTGGGTCGTCTGAGAGACGCGTGGCCAGCGTCGTGTCGTCTGCAACAATCACGCCTGATCAGTATAGCGCCACCAGTTCTATGCTGACCAAATTTTAATTTAAAAGTGGACCCGATCGGCAATCTCACTGGCACACCCCTGCACCAACCACCTGGACCGATCAAAGTCACAAACAGTTCTACTCTCAGTTCTCAACCCGAAAGTACAGAGATTGAACCAAAGGGTAATTCTGAAGCTCTTTACTCCAAAGAAAAGAAAATGATTCCAAAAATAGAACAAGTCTGCTACCAAAGATGCCAGTGCATTAATGTTGGATGAGACCCGCGATGCATTATATACTACAATGGCTGTTGGGTATTTTATTTAGCGATGTACACGGAAGGGAATATATGCTAATTGTGGCACGTATGTTCATTGTGCCGTGTAGCTAGCGGAAGGGGATACCCTCGTAATGATGATCAATAGCACAAAGGGATGAGATCAATAGATTCGTTGTATCCCGGGGTCAAAAGCACTTCTGTTCCCTTTCGGCTAAATTAATATTCAATGTGTATATATGGTAGTATCATAGTTGTATTGTACCGGGAAGCTAGATGGTATATCGTGCATGTATTATGGTTTGAAATTATTTTTTGTACTGTGCAGAATGATTGTTTTTTCTACTTGAGTTTAAAGTCCTAGAAATGTTATGTTTTTGACTAAAGCCGCTCTATCAAATGGAACATCTTAGATTTAATATCAAAGCGCTTCTTGCCTGTTGGCTAGATTAATTTTCAGTATGATGATGTCATCATATATATAAGAAACCAGGGTATATATATTTGTCATATACATCTTCAATATCAAAGAACCATAGGCCAAGAGAAAAAAGGTTCTACCAGCCTTACCCACCACTCTAATTTTTAACTCAAGATTTCTTTTTTAAATACATTTTTCTTGTAAAAGTGTTTGAATTTTAAGAAAATATTGGCAACATTTTGAAAACTTTTGAAAAATGCTCTATATATTTTTGACATTTTTGAAGAAGAAGAAAAAATTAATGCTAGAAAAATAGTTCAACCAGGTTTACCCACCCCTCTATATTTAACTTGAGATTTGTTTTTAAATTTATTTATTTTCTAAAATATTTGAACATTTTTCGGCAACATTTTGAACACTTTCGAAAATGAGAAAATTAAAAATAAAAATAAAAATGTTTTAAAATCTACCAAAATTGGCCTATCCAGAAAATATCCGCAACTCTTTAGAAGGGCTTTGAATTATGTTAAAGGGTTATGAATTCCAGTACAATATGTTCGTAGATCATCCTAAGAGGAGTATCAAATAAAATATTGAGAAACCTGACCCTCCGATCCATCTTGAGGGGTCTGAATGCTCTGTGATCTTCTGACATGTCTGATGGGTGTGCGGGTGTGTTTTCGATGAAATAATGGCCCCAGGGTTTATACAGGGCGGAATATACTCCGCCATGTATGGTTTCCCCCGTGGCCTAGCGGTAGATCGCCTGCCTCTGAACCCAGAGGTCCGGGGTTCGAGTCCCGGGGGAGTGGGGGCACCTTTTCCCCTCGCTATTTCGCTGGCGAAAATTTTTTGTTGTTGGAAAAGGTGCCTCGGGGGTTAGGGTTATGGGACCAGTGTGAAAGGACTGCCACTCAGCCAGAATGATCTACTGGTCCAACAGGTTTAAAATTGTCTTCCCAGGTCTACTGACATAACATGATTGCTTTTCCAGATATAATTGCTAAGGATATAGTAACAGGTATATAAAGTTCTTTCCATGTTACCGCATAAATTATCTGAGATTTCACTCCATCTGCACCCAGACAATTGTCATTTGAGGAGTCCCCTTGCTAATGTTACCGATTGCAAATTAAAACACACCATATGCATAATTCCCTGAAATTCAATTTTGCAACCGTCTCTGAAATTAAGTGAAATTTAATTAACACCACAGGGCTGGGATGTTTTGTTTCTGTAGTGATTAAATATTGGTGAGCTGATACTGATAGGGTGGGTATCAGAGAATACATGCTGGATCGGCCATTACCAGGGAGGAAGCAAAATAATAAACTGGCTGTATACGAGCGCCGGCTTGGTGCAAACCAGGTGTGTGTGGTGGGGGGGGGGGGGGGGGGGGGGGGGGGGGGGGGGTTGCGTGATGTTGTAATCATGTGTGACCAATGATAATTGTTTTCTTTATTACAATAAAATAAGAAAATCACCAAAATAATAGCTAATAATTATGGCTAAACAGTTTATTTTTCTTGACTCCATTTACTGTTTCATAGATCCATCATCTTTGGTTTAAATAAATAAATAAATTGGTATTTTTTTATGATAACCATAATTAGTATGACTTTTGCAAGGGATTATGGGTAATACTTCCCGAAAAGAAAAGGTTCCCAAACAAGTTATGGTACCGAACTGAGAGTGTATGGATATCAAATGGAATAGCCCAGTTATCGAGCAATGACCCGCAATCCGCTTTGTAAGCAAGCTCTCATACTTGATCCGATAGCTTTAGCAGATCCCTGTCTGCAAGAAACATCCATTAATTTTCTTTTCATTTATGAAGGTTAATATCTCGTCTATGGTTTTGTTCTCACACAAAATTCTGTTTCCTTTATGTAGATATGACAATAATACGCTTGCTACCTGCAGGGTTCGTCTATGGTCTATGCAAAGCCATGCAAAGTCATTAACCTTAAAATCAATTCAATTACTTATGATAATACAGCGTACGAGGCTAGGACGTTTTTCTGGCCCATAGGTAATTAATGTTGTTACAGTTTATTAATGAATTGCCATTCTGTTATATAAACAATAAATGTGAAGCGATTAAGCGGAATGAGTCAGATGTCGGTGATATTGATTTTGAGTTTTACTTTTCTCAATTGGTAAATTGTCTGTAACTTATAAACTAGAAATTCAATTTTGAGTGGGGTTTCGACCATACTATAGCATTTTCTACCTGCTTTTAAATGATGGAAAACCGTCGATATGTGACTCATTTCGCCTGTACACCTTCAAATTGATAGAACATATTTATTAAATTTTTGGAAATCGGGTTTATTAAAATACGCCAATATTCAGATCAGTGGTATCAAACTGAAGCAAATAGAGCAAATAAAGCAAATATTGATACATGACTTGAATTTTTGAATTTCCCATTATTGCTTTTTTCAAACTCGGCTCAGAAAATGCTGTATTTCAATCCCAGAACATTAAGAAAGGGAATTGCTCTAGTTTATATTAGAGGTATGACAACAAATTGATTCAGTGGTATAGTGACCTAGCCAGGATTTGGAAGTAGGGGGCATAGGTTCTCACATATAAGGTATACAGGGATGTGCCACCCAATGGGTTGCCTTTCATCAAAATCATGAAAAACAGTCAAATCACCTATTTTTCAGCCTATGGGTCCTGTTTTATGAGAATTATTACGAAAAATACTGTCAAATCATTCGTTTTTTGAAGTTAAATGTACCCCTAAAAGTGGGGCAGGGTTTCAACCCTCTGCGGCGGCACACCCCTGTCAAAAAATATTGTGAGTGTGCCCCCCCCCCCCCCCCCCCCCCCCCCCGGGGGCATGGATGGTACATAATTGTCAATGCTCTTTCATATGCAGCGATCTGATATTTTGCAGAATATGTGAGAAGCATACAGAAAATTGATGATATTAACTTTGAAAGTGTCCGGAGTTTGAAATATTCCTTCCTCCCTCTCTATAGCTACACCACTGTTCACCAGCAAAGATAACATTGGCTGTATCTCTTGACATACTAAGATGCTCTCCCTGTGCCTGTAATTGTACCATTGCAAAAACACTTGCAAGTACAGAATGAGAAAGCCCTGAGTATGTAAATTGTGTCCATTGCTGTTTAGCCCCAGGGTTTGCTCACATAAGGGTTCAGGGATGTGCCGCCCTAAATGGGATGGTTTTTCTTGCAAGAAATCCCTGAATACGGGTATATGATTTTATGCTAGTAATTCTCTAAGCATGGCCACCATTTAGATCCTGGCCTTAAACACAAGTTACTATATTGTCCATGATAATATTCTTTCCCCTATTGTCGCTAATGGGGACATCCGAGATGAAAATTGTTAGAAATCATTTCACCTTTTTTTGTGTGTCCAAAATATTTGTAACGCAAAATACGCTATCCAGTATCCCTACACATGGATGAAAATCCATGAACATGTGGCATGGGTACCAGTAAATTGTGAAATGACCAATGAAAGTGGTTTGAAAGCCATGATTACTATGATTACCCAGTGGTTTCAGTCAACATTGACTTTCGTTCCAAAAATCGCGGAAAAGGGGGGTTTTCTGTACCATGTCCGAGCGATTTTCCCAAATTAGGGTGTTTTTTGAAGCTATGTCCGCGATAGAAAATTAGGGGTGTTTATTTTTGAAGCTATGTCTGCGATTTTCCCAAATTAGGGGTATTTTTTGAAGCTATGTCCGCGATTTAAATAAATTAGGAGTGTTTTTTGGAGAGGCTATGTCCGCGAAGAAGGAAAAAGGGATATTTTGAACCAGATGTGTCCTCGTTTTTGTGCAAACAGGGGGACTATAGAAAGTGTCCTTGAAATGGTGAAAAAGGGGGGTTATTTTCAGTCAAAGTATCCTTGTTTATATGCGAAAAGGGGATCAAATTAGCAAAATTGTCCGCGAAACGCCGTCAAATAGGAGGGTATTTCAAGATCCTGAACGACCATGTGTTACCCCTCTAAATACGGAGAGAAAACACCGGGTAATATTAACTTGAAAACCCAATTCAGCGTTCTATAGACAGATAGATTATATCACAATTGGAAATCATATGTGTAAACTTGCCAATCGGCCTCTATTGTTTTTTATATCAGATTTTGTGATTTTCCCATAGTACATGTAGATATGCCTGTAAGACCTAAAAATAATAGAACATGTTTGGGCACATAAGATAAGTTTCAAGCCAAGATTTCAAGAGATTCCTGATTATTTTACATTATAAACCTTCTATTGAAGACACAATTTCATGCAGCTGCGCAAAAATAAATAACATTGCGAACAAATGTTCCACTCCCTTAGTCAGTTAAATTAACATAAAAATCCAGTTTACAGTCAGGTGCACCCAAAAAAGATTTTAAAGGCACCACCACAATGCATTGCATTTTTGCAAAATGCCCTTAATCTGGTCTCAAATTTGTCTCGGTTCCCATAGACACATGCACAAAATCATGGCTTCATAGCGCGTTTTCATAGCGCGTTTATCGTTGGAGCTCTAAGGTTCTAGTTTACATCAATGAGTAAATTAGTTATCAGTGTTCCTTTTTATTATTTCTAAAATTTCAGAGCTCGTCAAATGCATTGTGTGTAAAAAGCTTAGTTGGCTTGGGTTCGCGCAATGAATTGTGGGATATCCTTAAAATCTTCTTTGAGGTGCACCCTTCATTTCCGAGCGAGCAGGTCACGTTTTATTTTAAATAACTGAACTCTCATCGTTTTCGTATCGACCCGCGAGCCGGCTACGGTTGTAACATGATCTATGCTGTATCCCAAAGACATTGTAGTCTCTTTGGAGTCTGTATGCGTATGGATGTACAACTGTACTAGAGGTGAAATGCAGTATTAGGTGTGGAGTCTACTCTAAATAAAATATCTCCATGTACTGTATGTTGATTATACAACATTATATATTTTTGAAATTGAAATGATTCTATTCCAAAAGAAAAATATTGTTTGGCTTTTAAAGGCATATTATGCAATCTTTTTCATGGAACGCCCTTATCTTTGATTTCGTCACATCTAATTGCAATTTGTTGTTAAATTAAATCGATCAACATGAAACTAAAATATCATGAGAAAGATTTATGAGAGGATAGTCAAATTTTAAAAAAAGTGTAATTTTTTAAAAAGATTGCATAATATTGCTTTAGTCTCTCAGTGGGCTATTAGAACATGTTTACAATAGAATCTAATGCAGGATACTCATAGGTTATTTCACTTCATAACATATTTTTTGAAATAAAAAATAAAATCACAAAATGTCAACAGTTTCTGACACAAATCAAATTGTACACATATTTTTCAAAAGAAATTCAATACATTTTCAAAACAGTTTTGTAAAATAAATAAAAAGAAAGACAATTTGAAGATGAAAAAAAAATGGGTCGGTCGTTGCCTAAACCTAAATGACAGACGAGATCTATCCAGCTCTAGATTTTGATTCTGAATATGCAAAAAGTAATTTACAAATCGAGGACAGTTTCATTATGGAGATATTAAGGTGGGTTGAGATAGCTCCTGTGTCTCGACAAATCTTTACAAATTACTACAACAAGTAGTTTCATGTTGCAGACTTATCCATCATCCAATTGCAATAAACATATTTGTCTGGCAACACCTGACCTATTTATTTTTGTTAATGCCACATTTTGGGTTTCTTGTTCATGTTCATATTAATTAGTTTTTAAAACTCAAGCCATTGTAGTGCTTGAAACACAATGCTTTATGTCACAGCAATATGTGACGCGATCAAGAGGAATGAGTCGGATGTCGACCATGGTCGAAAATGAGTTTTTAATACAGTTTTAAAGAGGACTCCTAGAGCTTTCAGAAACTGAAAACCCCATGTCGATACGACGTTTTGTTCCAAAGTTATGTCAAATTGTATACATGAATTTCCATCAAAACTTATGTAAGCCGCCATTTTGAATTGGCCATATCTCAATTTGGGATTCCCCAACATCCGACTCATTCCTCTTGATCGCGTCACAAATATGCATGTGAGGACTCACAGCAGCCTAAGTGTTCATCCCATGATGCCACAAAATATATAATACATAGGGGCTCGTTTGTTCACATCCTGGGTTCACATCCGACGAGGTGAACTATGAACGCTACCAGAATGAGTATGTTACAAAAAACAAACCAGCAATATATAATTATAATTTTTTACATGTAGGTTGGTTGAGGAATTGAATGCAGGATTCCTGCGTGGGAGACATTACAATCAGATTTGAGTCCAAGATGCTACCCACCAGCTCTACCAAAAAAATTGGGTAACAAAATTGGGTTCAAAATTGATGCCAAATCTGAATTATCTGATCCATTTCCACTCCAAAAATGTATACATGTACTTTTATTTTATATACATTTGAGTCATAGTTCAATAATTACAGCACTCCCATTTTTAAAAAAACCACCCTTCCTTAAAGGTAGATGTTCCGATTTTCAACTTGAAGTTTTCTATTCTACATGAAAGGTCATCCTTAAAAAAGTCGTGTTCCAAAGTTTGAGTTGCATAGCTCTAATGGTTCTTATTTTAGACGCACAAGATGCTTTGAACTGTACCCATTGAGTAGTACACAAACTATATCGGTGGTTACCACCATTCGCGGTAATTCGACGTTATTTCATCGATTTCTCCGTAATTATACCGATTTAGGCCGTCAAATTTCAGTATGATGATGAGAAAAATACGAGCTTTCATATGATATGAAAATCTCCGTATGTTTGAAATAATTCTGTGTTACGAAAATGTGATCGGGTCATCTACCTTTAAGTCCCCCCTTAAATGCACAAGTTTAGAGAGTCCCTTGAAATATTGACTCATTTCAAAACTCGTGATCTGAAACTGGTTGTAGGTTTAAAATGACTCTGTGTAAAAGTTTGTTGGCTTAACTTTAACCATCCTATACACTACCAATCTACAGTGCTAGCTTGGGGTACCTGCACGATTACCTGGTCTATCTTGTGCCACGCTCTGCTGTGCTATCAACTTGCGAAAAAAACCTTAAGCTTATTGAAGCTGAACCGTTAGCGCAGTTGGTAGAGTGTCTGACATGCACACACATTGCCCAGGTTTTATCCCTGGTGCATGCCTGATTATCCCCCTCCCCCTAAAAAAGGTTTCTTTGACAAAAACATGTCCGGTGAGATAGGGTTAATGATAGTATGAATGAGTTGGAATAGGAGATTGTTGGCTATGAATGATATGGAAAATATGATAGGTTTGATGAGTTAGTATAGAAGTTTGTTGGCTATAATACTGCAAATGTGACATTTTGTGCCAATAAACAATAGAAGAAGAATTTAAATGGAGCACATTGATAAACTATGAACACGTGTAAAGGTATAGCCAAACTGGTGTTTGCAAGCCATTGTACTGGTCCAAGGCCAAAAAAAAGGAGGTTTGTCTCAGAAACCTGCGCGCATTGGTATGTGAAATAGGCTTTAGCGCATAGCTCTACGCATTAGCGGCAATGCACCGCTTTGGTTAGTCACTTTTTGGTTTGTTAACCTTGATTCCCCCCATTAAAATACCCTGGCGCCGCCCCTGAGTGCTTCCACACCTCAAAACAATTAAAAATCCTGAAATAATTTCAAATTTCCTGGGATTTGATGGGATTTCCTGAAAGCTTCAACATTGCTATATTTGTGCTATTTGTGGTTGTTTAACATATTTTTTGGAGGTTCTAAGGATGGCAAGGATATAATGCATGTCAGACATTCTGGAATAGGCATAAAAAAAATCATCTTAAGGCCAAACTTTTTGTTGTTGTTATGTTGTCCTCGACCGCCGCTCGTCAGATTTAGGGCCGTTTCAATTTTTTTTACCAGATTTTTTTCGCCTGCCCTCCTCTCTGAAAGTTGTGGAGGACAACATAACCATTTTTTTTTGCCAAATGCATCTAAAATTGCTACCAGCCATACACCATTTCTTAACAATGTCCCTGATTGGTTTATTTAAGGATGTTCCTATGGCTAGCAAAAAAATATTGATATTGAAGTATAAGGTAGAACTGGTTGAGTACGACAAAAAAAGTCTTTTACTGGAAGTGAATCGAGTTCAACAGATATAACCATTTTAAGTCATTTTGAATTCTTTTGTTTTGTATTGTTTTCGGCCAACAGCAAGCAGAGGGCAGTCTATTTTCTTTTGTTTTTTAATTTTTTAATTTGATACTCCATTAGATTCCCGCAGCACAGGAAATAAGGAGAGTTGTATAACCAACATAATACACCAAGTGGCAATACATTTAGTAAAGTGTATGAACTTGAAAAAAATCAATTAAGTGCATTAATTATCCTTTTTTTATGACCTAAATCTTCCTTATATAAAAGTATAATTAATTATGCAGATGTCTTACAGTCTCCCGCAGCAACGAAAATTTTACAAGAAATATTATTAACAAGCTCCCAAAATATAAGCTTTGTAGCATTTATACTTTTCTTGTAAAAATTAATTAAACATTTTTGCATAGATATTTATTTTGCTAGGGGGTAAGAAACAAAAGAAAAAACAGTAAGAAACAAAAGAAATGAAAGCTTCAATTTTGCTTCATTTTTGGACAATAAAATTGTCATTGGACCGTCCGATCAAGCTAAAATTTCAGATTATTGTGGAGCTCAGCAAGCTCTATTAGAATATCAAAAAAAAAGAGGTTTGTCTCAGAAAACCGCGCGCATTGGTATGTGAAATAGGCTTTAGCATTTTTAATCCCCCTCCCTAATTAAGGTTCTCTGTAAGCTTGAATCAACACGAAAGTGATATGAATATTTTGGAAACCGGTAAAAAAAACCCATGGCTGATAAAAATTTTTTTAATCGCAACCACTGCCAATTCTCTCTCTAAAAGAATGTGAACAGCACTTAGCTTTTTTGCAAAATTTTTATGAAACAAAATGTAAAAAGACGAAACCAACACTAACGCAGGAACAAAACACACCAGGGATCAGAAAACTGATACAAGAGGATATCTCGAAAAGAATAAAAGCAAGATATACCAATTTGGTGTGGGGTTTAAAGCAATAACAAGGGATAATAATTCAGCGATAAAATGATGAAAAGTACTAAGGCAAGCAATGGAAATTGATGTGCACTAAAAACAAATAACAATAAAATATGGATATGCACTGGGACAAGCAATAAAAATGGCTGTGCAATAAAAAAATAAAAAATTGCTTGATATTGTCATAAATCTGTTTTGGAATATTGTTTCTCTAATGAGCCAGGAACAGGTTTACGTGGATATGTCTATAGTGTCATAAATATTGATTTATTTTCTAGTTGCAGAGAAATGCAGTTTTGACACATTTTGGTTGCTAAAACACCACTGACACCTTTAAGTGGCATGTGATGATCAGTTGACGCATTAAGTTGCACAGTACGGTGCTTATTTCACACTTTTGGTTGGAATGGTCGGTTCACATACACATCTCCATGCCTTTATATAGATTAATAAGAATATAATATTTTTGAACTGTACACCATAATCCTAATCACATCACGACATGGTCATTGAGGACGAGGGTAGGATGGATAACATATTAATTTGCCCTTGGGTGTGATGTCGTATGTCAGATGATACCGGATGATACATCGGCGTAGAATTACACGCCAGCAAAGTAGCAGTGACCTAATTTCCGTTCTCCTATCTATATACCATGGTTTTGGCTATGCGAGATAAAAACCCTTGTTTGTCATGGTACTATTGGTGTGTGTTGGGTTATTTCCAATGTAAAGTGTACTTTAGTTGCCAGGTCCAGGTATCCTTCAATTTGTGTGCCGCACCTGCCATTCTTCTTTGATCTGCATGTACAGTCCCATTAGAGGTACTATACACGTATGTGTTCTACCGAAACCAGACGGAATTGGGCAGAGCTCCAAACTGAGAAATTGCCCAAAACCTAATTGGGGTGATTTGGGGGGAATTTGAGTTTCTTTTAAATTATTAATCTTCAGGGTGTTTATAATATTATTGTGAAAGTTTCAGATTAAAAAACCAAACCAACATAAAAAAAAATGCAATTTTTATTTATTTTTATTTTTTAAAGTACATTGTAAGTACATTGTAAGTACATTTTAAGTACATTGTAAGTATATTGTAAGTACATCTTTAAAGGACGATATCTCAGTTTGGAGTTTTCATGAAGACGAACTTGAAAATTATTTAACTCCGCTTTGGGAAGTCCGTTAAAAAAAAGTACCATTGTAAAGCTGAAGATCTCTACTTTAATAATCAATTACTAACTCAATTTTGATATCTTGCCCAATTGTGTCTGGTTTCGGTAGAACACATCACATGTATTATATCATGATGCATTCACTAGAGACGTCACCTCTCCAACTTGGACTGACAGGCAGTACCCGAAACCCAAGAGGGCGGCACTTAAATGGATGTGAGGTTCAGGGATGTGCCACCAAATAGGGACCCTTTTTTATCACCCATCTGGTGAAAGGATGACCCCTTTTCATAGACATTTTTGGTATATGTATGGGTCTAAAATCCTTAATTTTGCTGTTTTTCACAGAAATTTTAGCAAAATCTGTCAAACATATAGGAAAATTATGGGCTCCGGTAAACATATGGGTCCTTTTCCCCAAAAAATTTGGTAATTGTTTGGGTCAAAATTTTTTTTGCTGGTGGCTCATCTCTATTAAAAATATATCTGAGTATCCTCCCCCCTCCCCTGCCCCCCAGCTAAAAATTGCTACCAGCCATACCACTATTTCTTAATAGTGTCCTAGAACTAAGGTTGAACTACTAAAGCTTGAACTCACTAAATGATAAAATAAAGTGAATGTAAGTTTCAGTTTTGTAATTCTTTCAAGACATGTATAGAAGTGATAACTGATCAAATATTTTATAATGGCCTCCTAATGTACTGTGTGTAGTATTTCAGTGGAATTGTGTAGAAATAATCTGCTTTGATCATGTGTGTATGCTTGGATAGGTTCTGAGTTGAACTTGTAACTCAAATGAACTGTATAAAATGTGAGTGGAAGCTTTTATTTGTAAACCACGTGATTGGTGTGCAGAGTGGTAATGGAACTGGGGTTTGAGCAGCCATGCAGCCCAGTCATTCAGATATGGGGCAAGACCCAAGTTTAAAAAAGATTATTCTGGGTGGAAGGTGAAAAATGGTCAAAAATGGACTGATTTAGCAGGGTTTGTATTCTTTTCAGCCCAATTTGTCCTTTCAAATATGTTTCAGGGGCCAGTGTACTGTGCCCCTGTTACGTTAATGGGGTTGGAAGGAAGACTAGGACCCTGTCCCTAGGGCGATGCTCAGTAAATATTTGGGTTGAACACTACTTGCATCGCATATTGTGTCAACTTTCTGAAAATCAACCTTAAATAAAATTCAAGCTACAGGGCTTCCCCTGCCCTACCCCTAAAAACAAAAATAAAACACAAACAAACAAACACAAAGGATTTTTCTTCTTTTTTTTGGGGGGGGGGGGGGTATTTGGCAGAACATTGCTAGAGATAATTTGAACCTATAGAGGTTTGTTAAAACAGGTCCTAAACAGCCATATTTGAGAGCAATAATATAATATGCTTATGTAAATGTTTAGAGAATAATGACTGCGTAACAACTTTTTTCGTGAATTTGTTTTAAAATCAGAGGTTTTTGTTCTGGTCTGAGGAATTGTCCCGAGGGGCGCAGCCCCCGAGGGACAATTCCGAATGACCAGAACAAAACCCGAGGATTTCAAAACAAATTCACGAAAACAGTTGTTAAGCAGTCATTATTCTCATTCATTACTGAAAAAGATGCATATTTTATCCAAATCGTTGATTTGTACCGATATAATCTTGCTAATAATTAATTAGTTTTCTGTTTATTTTGTCCACCCCTTCTTAGTTATTGAAACAGTCCAAGTCGGGTCATCCCCTCATTAACATTTTTATCATTCAACCAATCAGAAATAAGCTTTAATCGTGTTTCCTCATAACTCATTGAATATTCAGTTTAGGGGCGTGGGGCGTTAATTTGATTGGTCGGTCAGTGAGCAAAACAATGGAACACTTTGGCGCAGTACTTTCGGGCAATTATTAGTAACCCGCGCTCGGTGTGCGCGTTCTTATCTAACGATCAATTTGATTGGAACGCACTTGGTACGCAGCTACCGCGATTATTCATGAAGTAATGAATTTTATTTAATATCTTACAGGAGATACAGGGTCACCCAAAGACAAAGAAGCGGAGAATGGAGAAGAAAAGAAAGACCCAGAAAAACCAACAGATAATGGTACGGAGGAAAAGAGACCAGAAGAAACACCTACAGGTATGTTTGTTTGTTTGTTTGTTTGTTTACACGGTCGGTCCGTACGGACACACGCTTGGGTCGTGAAGGACCAGACTCAAGCAAATTGCTCGGGCCAGGCTTAAAAAGCCTATATGTGACGCGATCAAGAGGAATGAGTCGGATGTCGACCCTGGTCGAAAATGAGTTTTTAATACAGTTTTAAAGAAGACACCTAGAGCTTTCAGAAACTGAAAACCCCATGTCGATACGACGTTTTGTTCCAAAGTTATGTCAAATTGTATACATGAATTTCCATCAAAACTTATGTAAGCCGTCATTTTGAATTGGCCATATCTCAATTTGGGATTCCCCGACATCCAACTCATTCCTCTTGATCGCGTCACATATAAGCATGCTGGTTGAATTAAAAACAGCCACTCCCAACAAATAAAGTTAACAATTTTGCTGTCAGCCTTCAGACATGAGAAAAGAATAGTCTTGATCCAATCTCATTTATGCCACAGAGGCTAGGGTGAGGAGCATGGGGATAGAGGGTTAGATGTTGAGGTAAGGAAACACCTACATGTATGTTAGCGTGAGGAGCATGGGAATAGAGGGTTAACCGTTGGTGTGAGGGAAGATCCCCAATGAATGACACAGAAGAAAGAGACCAGAAGGACTAACCGTTTATGTAAGAATATCCTAAAACCATTATGAAAAGGAGTCATTTCATTTTACGGACTGGTGAAAAACTGGGCAGTATTTGGCGGCAAATCCCTCATCCACTAAGCCCGGGGGGGGGGGGGGGGGGGGGTACTCACGTATGTAAGGCATACAGGGACGTGCCGCTCCAGTGGGTCGTTTTTTCATGAGACATCCTTAGCCATGGGTAGGCTTTTCAACTGAAAAATCCTTTGACATGGGTCCTGTTTGTCTATTTTCGCGAAAATTTGCCAAAATTAGGTCTATTTTCGCGAAAATTTGGTTTAAAATGAAGCAAAACCCCTAAAAATGGGTACCGATTTTTCCAAAATCACCCTTAGAAATGGGTAGAGGTTTTGAATCTCCAGCGGCACACCCCCGACCAAACCAAATCCGAGTACCCCCCGGGCCACTAAGTAGCCATCTCCCCCAGGTCCTATACTTCCACCTCCATATGATAAAGGTGTGATAGCGTTATTACCTATGCATGGAGTATTTGTCATGGTCATTGCTTTAATACAAGTTAATTATCGTGAAGCTATCATCTAATTACCGTATGCCAGATATCACAAATCATCAAAAGTGATGTGATTAAACAGGATGAAAAATCCAATAGGGTCCAGCACTGTAATGAATCCTTGGTAATGAACACATAATGAACACATACAAAAAGCATGGAAATCAAAAGAAAATTGTGCAAGAGGAACAGCACACTTTGTGCCAACCCAGTGCCCAACGTGTTACTAGGGTCTTCAATTGGGGGGGGGGGGGGGGGGGGGGGGGGGGCAGGCCTGTGACCATGGAATTCAAATTTTGTGTTCTAAAGTATATTACAATTCTGCATTTCCTTGCTGAATTTATCTGATGGTTTTGTATATATATTTATGTAAATAGTTGTAAATAATTCTGTATTTTTCTCTGTGAAATGAGGGCCTGCTTGGAAAGCAGTGCTTGACACTGAAGCTGTTTACCCTCAATAAATAAAAGAGTGGGGCATAACCAACTCTTATTTGTCAATATAGAGAGAGTTTGTCATTTCATTTGGGGGCATCATGGGGGGGGGGGGTGAGCCTTCTGGCAGGAGCAAATTCCCTGGCCTCTCTAGTTACACCCCTGCCAGTGCCCAAGATACGGTGACATCAGTGACTAGTCTAGTTGCACTCTCACTATTTCCGCACCGGGGCCAACATTCTGACTCGATCATGAGAAAACACCTCAATTTAATTTTAGTTTACAAAAAAAACCTGTTCTACAGGCATACGGACCGTTTTTTAAAGAAATTGGTGGACAAATGTTCACATAATAATAAATAATAATAATAAATAACATTTATACCGCGCCTTTGCCTAGGGATACAAAGCGCAAAAACATGAAAAATACAACAGCAAAAAGAAATACCAAGGAGAATTAAGGAAACAGATGATTTTTGAGTTTGGACTTAAAACATTGTACACTAGTGGCATTTCTAATAGCTACAGGTAATTTATTCCACAAACGTGGAGCCACTACTGAGAAGGCTCTATCCCCAGCAGATTTCTTGGTGAAAGGAACGACAAAATGTATACTGTCAGCAGAGCGTGTTTTCATATTGCTTTGAGGTTGTTTCTTAACAAGACAGTCTTGAATATACTGGGGACAGAGCCCTTCCAAGGATTTGTACACATACAGCATTGTCTTATACATAATACGTTCATTTACTGGTAACCAGTGTAATTTAGCCAACAATGGGGATACATGCTCACGTCTGGGCTTGAGAGTTGAGACACACCAGTCTTGCACACTTGTTCTGCAAGATTTGCAACCGTTTCAGATCTTTCTTAGATATACAATTTAGCAAAATATTACAATAATCAAGACGAGAAAGAATGAGAGCTCTAACAACGTTGTGACAGGTATCAACATCAATATATGGACGGATTCTACGAATGTTTCGTAGGAGCCAGTTGATGGATCTACACAACTTTGTTACATGGTCAGACATACACATTTTATCATCGAAAACAACCCCAAGATTGCGAATAGTCTTTAGACGATAGAACCTCAGTATTGTCAAGAAAAAGACTGACCTTACCTAACCTTTTCAAATTATAAGGAGATGCCGCAACAAAGAATTCAGTCTTGTCTTGATTCAACTTGAGTTTGTTTTCAATCATCCATTGCTGAATGTCAGCAACACACCTTGAGAGTCTAAACAGCGCACATTGAACGTCACCAGGAATATTTGGATCAACTATCAGATAAACTTGCATATCATCAGCATAAATGTGATAATCCACGTTATGATGGCGTAATATTTTGCCGACAACATGAGTGTAGTACACAAAACATATGGCCCTGTAACCGAGCCTTGAGGAACACCAAAACGGAAATAAAAGTCTTTAGAATATGAACCAGATACAAATACCCTACAGGATCTGTTAGCAAAATAAGAGCTGTACCACATGAGCAGTACCAGTGACACCAAAGTCATCTCTGAGCCTTAGCATCATAATGTCATGGTCGACCGTGTCAAATGAAAATGAATACCGGGCAAAATTGTCACAGATTTATATATGAATTGTATGGCAATTTTAAAAGGAACAAATAAAACATTGACCGACCAACCCAACATGAGAGGTTAAACCCATACATGTAAAACAGGGTTTTTCTTGCCTTAGGGGGTTTGTGGTGATATCCTAAACAGAAACATGCTATCACCACCTTTGTCATCACTTTCACTACTACCACCAAACTCACCAGTATTTCTGGGTTATTGGTGGGATTTAAGTGTACAGAAGCAGGCTGTGATTGTTCGGGTTATGACCCTCCACGTCCACATGCAATGTTATACTAAACTGCTCACAAAAAGTATCGAAACACTTAGAAATGATCCAATATCTAACGGCTCAAAAGGGTATGCATTAATAAAAGCAAATATCCAAGTGCATAATTTTGTTCTGCGTATTTTGACACCTCGATCGATGAGATACGATGTTGCGGAGCGGAGTTATTATAATTCCAATGGTCGTGGGTCCAGTTTCAAAAGTGACAATCGTCCTATACAAAGAAGTTTGCATTACTGTTTAGAATGATCAGATTCATGTTTTTCAATAGGGATGAGTGTCACTTTTGAAACTGGACCCACGATCATTGAAATGACAATAACTCCGCTCCGCAACATCGTATCTCAACGACCGAGGTGTCAAAATACTCAGAACAAAATTATGCACTTGAACGTTTGCTTCGATTAATGCATACCCTTCCGAGCCGTTGTATATTGGATCATTTCTAAGTGTTTCGATACTTTTTGTGAGCAGTTTATGATGTGCGAAAAGCCCTTTCTTTATGTGGCACCCATATCCTGTATTGAGAGGGATATCTATTGGCGTGTTAGACCGAGTTATGAAAGTAAATATATGTAAATAAAATGTATAAATATACATATCGTATTTAGGTTTTCAGATCACGTACCAGGAAACAAACTTATTTTATATCATGCCTTATATGGAGTGTGAACTTTCAATTACGGCATTACAGTACATGGTCATAAAGTTCTTAATTTCATTATTGCTATGTTTCCGTTTCTCATGCAACTAATCTTTCAGAAAATGCCAAAGAAGACAAGGTAGAAGACATAAAGCCAGAGCAGACTACGGAAACACCTGCAGCAGGTAACCATGGTAACATAAGGTCTAAACTCTTTGAAACCTTTTCTTGAAAGTTAAACGCATTGCACTTTATTTCATTATCTTGTAAAACTTTAAGTTCACTCGTTCGATGTCAGATGTCGTTTAATTGTTTAAGGCCTAGATTCCTTTCATGAAAGCTTTACTGTACATATCATTGCATTTTTATCTTATCCAATATCTTGCAGACTTTCATAGATTTCAAATTGTTATACTGTGTTCAATGTGGAAATTACCTGTAATACATGTAGCTAGATTCCTTCAAAACATTTATTTTTGAAAGTTTTTAGGAACAAGTTGCTAACAACGTAAAATGTTACAAACCTGAAAAATGTTTGAAATACAAAGTTTCCATTATGTCTAAGTGAAATGAGCTATGATACCATTTCTAAACATCTTACAACAATAATTAATACATCACTTTCCAAAAAAGGAACATCAGCATGTCAGCCCTGCCCGTCGCTTGCATGACATGGTGGGGGATGTGCCCTGTGCCCCCCTGAGAAGTGGAAAATTAACTTGAGTTAATTGTGACAAATCTTATCCTAGCATTGTACTCTGGAAATGTCCATGCACATTTCTGTTCCTCTAAAAGAAGGAAAAAAAGAAAAAAAGGCAATGAAAAAGCAAGACAAATCCCTGGTGAGAGGAGGAGAATTTTGGTTTGATTTTGATAGGTGTGTGATAACAGAGCTTAGAACCCTTAACCATAATCATTTTAAATCTTCAGATGGTGCCCATGTTAAGAGATTCCTATTAAAGGAGGTGTTAACATGAGTAAATCATGAGATTCAGCGTTAGTTTGACATTAAGTGAAATTCTAGACAACAAATTTAGGGGAGGTTACATCACAGCGACCACTACATTGATATTAGATATTCTACTCATCAGACTCACTCAAACCAAACCTTGTCACTTAATTAAAGCCTTCACTATTATACCCGGTATGTAGATGTACGTAATGTAAAATCACAATACAGACGGACGGAGGGAGTATAATTACAAAGCTATTGTGGATGAATGAAATCTTCTTTTCTTCTTGAAAATAAACACACCCGGAAGATTGTGAATTAGTGAATCGTAATCCAATTAAATTTCACACACATTTCTTTTATTCAGCCAAATTTGAAGAGTCAAGGGCAAAACAAGAACTCTTACATGTGTAGATAAAATTGTGCAATTCAGTCTGTTATAAATATGTCTTTCCTAATATGAATGAAACTTGTTTTAGGAAAAGGCTTTCCACATTTGTGAGTGTCAGGGTGTGGTATTGTGGGTTTCAAACGGGTGTGCTTGGGCATATTTGTTTTGTGTGAAAAATAATGTCAAATTAACCAAGGAATATCTCAGGTTTTCTACAAAAGATCATTTTCAAGTCTAGAGAAATGTGTAGGTTCCAAAAATCTCCATAAGAAACAGTTTTTGGTTGAAAATGTACACGGTTTGTCATTTGAGCAGGGACTTACACAGCACCGTGTTGATCACCAAAATATCGAATACAGCACACACTAGACAATGTGAAGCAATGTGAAAATCATTAGGCCTTATCTCGGGTAAATGCTCCACCTATAGTACATATAATATGTTAAAGCACAGATATTGGAACACATAGATTTTGAAAAAAGCTGATACCATGTCGAGGGTTAAGCGCCAGAAGGCCGTAACTCAAAAAATGCTATTCTGAGATAATCAACTTTCAAATATTTGGGACTCATTACAATACACTGTAGCACCCAACTCATAACTCTAGTTTTAGTCAAATTAAGAGTGTTTATGAATTATCTGTTTATGGTTCTGAAAATCTAGAATGGATTATTTTGGTACCAAAATCTAATTTTGCACAAAAGTTGAGTTACGGCCTTCTGGCGCTCAACCCTTGATGTATGCTGCGCTCACACCTATGTATGACTGATATGTTTGTTAAGGTGATCAATATGGGCATAAGTAGTCTGTTCTCACAACAGAATGTTGCTTTTAGTGGCTGTTATGATAAAACTGTCATTAGAAAATTTGCAACAGTCAAATTAGTTTATACTTCAAATATTGTGAATATGTTTAATGAATAAACACATCTACGGTTGCAATTGCTGTAATACATCTATAAAGTATTTTATACAACTGCTTCACCCAGTGTTTTAAATAGACCTAAACTTGAACCCACACGGACAGTAGATCAATACAACGATATGTAATTGCCTCTGGGAATGAGGTGAAGTTTTGTCAGGGACTTTTCAGAGGTTATCTTCATGACAGTGCTAATTGTACCAGGTCCCCATCCATGTGTTCCAATATTTGTGGTTAAAGGTATATTATGTGATCTTTCCAGGAAACGCCCTCAACATCGAAAAAAAAATTGAAAGCAGATTTTCTTGCAGATTTACATTTCTGATCATAAATCGTACATACATTCCAAGTTAC
The DNA here is from genome assembly GCA_035610835.1 of Ophiura sarsii. NCBI lineage: Eukaryota > Metazoa > Echinodermata > Ophiuroidea > Amphilepidida > Ophiuridae > Ophiura > Ophiura sarsii. The sequence goes on along the minus strand of CM069448.1, from coordinate 9,027,695 downwards.
AGGGCGATACGATTCTTAATTACTTCAAAATCATGGTTTTAGAGTGAAAATAACTTGTCGGATGTCGATTTTTGTCCGACAACTTATTTTACTTTAGTCTAAATTCCCTCTAAAACCATGATTTTGAGGTAATTAGGAATCGTATCGCTCTGTAACTTGGAATGTATATCCGATTTATGATCAGAAATGTAAATCTGCAAGAAAATCTACTTTCTAAAAAAAATCATGAATAGAGGGCGCTCTCTGGAAAAGATCACATAATATGCCTTTAATGATGAAAGTGTACTACAGGACATATCTAAATTGAATGAATGCACATGGACTTTTCTTTGTTATTTGCTTTATTTCTTCTGTTTTCAATTAACATTTAATAATGTACATACATAAACCACAAGCACCATTTGTTATTTTCTTTAATTTATCAATTTTTATATGAATTATTTATTTTTGCAACTTTTCTCCTAACAGCAGTCACCATTTTCAAGTGAATGACATTAAGTTGACCTTTGACCTACAGATGTATAAATAAATGCCTAAATGTAATGAAAATTATTTTTGATTTAAAGAAAACATCTACAAAGGTCAACCTAGGGTCATTCAATATCATATGCTATATTATTTCAAGGCAAAATAATGAAATACACAAGTTTCTCATTGGCTCTTTTGTTTAGTTTTTTGTTTTTTATAAATGTATTTACAATTAAAATGTTGCTCCTCATTCATTAACATTGAAAACAAATGTTTCATACCATCCTTATACTCTCAAAACCGTGACATAACAATAAATGATAGCACAATGTTTTTATGGTTTATTCCGTGATGAATGATAATTTTAAATATTACCCAACCTTCCCCTGCAACCTTACATTTTTCATCCCCACCACCCTACCCCCTCAAAAAGTTAAAACAAACAAACAACCAACACAAAATGGAATTAATGATTATATGTGTCTCTTAAAAATTTGAAAGAGTCAATATGAGAAATTATTTTATTTATTGTTTTGCCTTGTATAGTGCACTGATATATTATTTGCCGCTCATATGTATATATTAAAATATGGAGCTTAATATGCATCATAGAACAAACAACAAAGGCTACAACAAAGTTTGGTATCCGAGTCCAATTGTTGAGCATAGTTTCAATGTGTATACTTCTGACAGATACATGCAACTTACAGAAGTGTGTTTTTAGAAACGAGTCTAATTACTTATTTGGAATCACAAATCAAATCACAAAATTTAGAGCAACTATGAATTAAATACATTTATCATGCTGCTTCATTACTTGTATATACATACATGCACATTTTCTGTTTCTTTTTGCACTTGCGCTTTTTACATTTCCAACTTTCGCTCATAAAACCCTTTAACAGAAGCCGCGGCCCAGGACGTTACAACGAATCCAGAATCAATTGACAGGACCGACGATGAAGAAGTGTCTACATTCTCAGACATTCATCCTGCAGCTTTAGCCCCGGTAGCCACTGCTGAAGGTGAAGAACAAGAGCAGATAAACGAGACACCGACGATAGATGTAGCGCCCTCGGAGGGTGATACAGTCGCAAACGATGGCGTAGTAGAAAATGACAATTCTGCTGGTTCAGAATCAAAGTCAGCTAATGATACAGCAGCAACGGTGGGTACGCAAGAGGTAACAGCAGTGGAGGAGAAAGAAAGTGGAGAAGTACCCGCTGTTGCTGATAAATCTGCTGCTGATGAAGTTGCTGATAATGTAGCAGTTACTACCACTGATAAAACTGCTGAAAACGTTACTGACACTGCCACTGATAAAACTGTTGATACTGCCACTGATAAAGCCGCTGATAACGTTAGTGATAAAGCTGCGGAAGAAGTTGCTGATAAAGTTGCAGACACTGCTGTTGACAGTGCCAATGGTAAAGCCCCTGATGAAGTCAAAGCTGACGAAGTCACTGATAAAGCTGTTGAAAATACAGAAAATAATGTTACAGACAATCTAGACAAAGATCATGAGAGTCCTACCGTTGCTGATAAAGCATCAGAAGAACAAGCGCCCCCAACGATTGAGGAACCGACAGAAAACGCAGAGCCTAGTTTATCACAGGAGACTGAAGAGCCAGCAATTACAGAAGGTGACCATTGACCTCTTTGAGTTAACATTTTATATATCATTTTGTTATTACTAATCTGTTCGCGCTAAACATTTTTGTGCTCCGGTAATCTATTAGCACATTCACGCATGACACTTACATATTTTTTTGCACCTGCATAGCTGAAAGCTTTAAAGCCTTGTTGATAGATTGCTAGCTTTAGCAGCACATTTTGTTGGCTTAGACATAAAGCTTAAATTTTGCTTTCATCATGCATTTTATCTGGTTTAATATTTACTAACGATATAGGTCATACAGGGTGAGTAAAAAAAACCCTGCAATAGTAGAAAGAAGCCATCTTGTTTTCAGTTGAAGTTTGATTTTTTAATTAAATGTTATACCTTATTTGTTACCAACTTTGTGTGAAAAAATGAAGTCAATTTCATTTTCCATTTGCCATTGGTTAACCTTTGCACCCATTTCACGAGATATCCCAAACATGCATAAGATCCCAAAATGCGACTCTTATTCAAATTTGAAAACTTGAATAAATTTGTGATGTAATTGGAATTTAATGCATCCTTCTTTGTTTACATGGGGAGTTAATATAATCAAATAACCTTACCCATGCTTTAAATTACTTATAATGTTCTAAATTTGAATAAAGATATGAAATTTTCCAAATGTTTGTTTGCATATTCAAATATGAAAAGGCAATGTGTGCAATTTCAATTATAAATCCCTATGCTCATGGAGTCAAACACTTAAATTGGGTTGTGGAGCTAAACTAAAGATAAGCGGATAATGTGATAGACTTCATTTTCCCCACAAAGTTAGGAACAAATATATCATTCTTGCAACGTTTAAAAAGTGTCCAACTTCAACTTGGTTTTGAGAACAACATGTCCCCTTTAACCATTGCAGGTTTGTTTTACTCACCCTGTATATACTTAGATGTATAGATGTTGATTCAGTATTAAGGTGGTCAGTGTCTATTTGGGCATTCTTTCGTATATTGTATGGGCATATATGGACATGAGAGAATAGCTATTTCCAACCCAGGTCCCAGTGTGGGGTATGGGTTGCATTCCGTGTAAACATAATAAGGGGTGTTTTTGAGATCTGGTGCGTTAGGTTAAGGCTATTTTTCTCAAGAAAAAAGCTACAAAACAATTTATAGACAATCCCGCCTTAATACACATTTGTTACTAGTCACCATTGTGTTAATATCATGTTACATGTTACGATAACGTTTGACATATCGTGCTAGTTATGTTTAGTCAGTCATATTGGATTGTTTATAGTATGATTTATAATAACAATTTACATATTATCGATGGTCCTATATATAATTCTGAGATGAATACTTCAGTCAATAGTATTAACTTAAATGTATATTATGTGATCTTTTCCAGGGGACGCCCTCAATCCTCAGAACAAAATTGGAAGCAGAATTTATTGCAGATTTACATTTCTGATCATAAATCATGAATATATTCCAAGTTACAGAGCGATGCGATTCCTAATAACCTCAAAAATCATGGTTTTAGAGTGAATTTAGAGTAAAAATAAGTTGTCGCCGCAGATTCTGACAGTTTATTTTCACTCTAAAACCATGATTTTGAAGTAATTAAGAATTGTATCGTCCTGTAAGTAAATCTGCAAGATTTCAAATTTTTGTTGAGGATTGAGGGCGTTCCCTGGAAAAGATCACATAATATACCTTTAAGCCCTTAATAATTGCCTGAGGTGTGCTTAGTAAAACAGAGCAGGGCCTTGTTAAAAGTTATGGATGGTCATTTATAATAATAATTATGGGTCAATAAATGCGTATGTGTTGTTTCGAGAGAAATTAGACAAATCAATGCATGTGCGCTGATGTTGATGGTGAATAATGGCACGATCCCGCAGAGGGAGTGCTATTGTGAACCTATCAGCATTTGAGCTAGTGCATTGATTTTTCTAATATTTCGAGAAACAAAACATACGCATGTATTCACCTAATTCATACACGACACTATATACAAATCCAAATTCACAATTTGAGCATAATTTTGATCTATGTAATAACGAATAAAACATGTAATTAACAGTTTGCTAACACCCGCAGTGAAAATTGGCGAACCCGCGATGCCTGAACAACTAATCGAAACAAAGCGTGTGGTGCACGCATTGAATGGCGCACACACGGCGTACATTAGACACTTTCAAATTAAATGCACTCCACATATTTTTGTTTCTTGTTTTCTGATTGGTTCGACACTACTAAGAGTGTATGAGTCAAAACGAGAAACGTGATATTGTTCTAGGATATTGAAAATAAGGAATTTCTTGCATATATTTAAATATTTTCCATTACTTGAATAAAACATAACCTTAATGCTGTTTGAATAATTCCAAAATGGCGCCCAAAAATAATATGAATTGAACTTTTTACAAGCCTTCCACCATCCAGCCATAAGGAACTTCCCTTATGTGCAATGGATGACAGGACATGTTATGCACTTCTAAATTGCAACACTGGCCCGGGGTACTAAGACTAGCAGGGACTGGGGCGATACATATCATCAGTGTGACATCCTCGCTACAATCTTGTTACATACCCGGCAGGCATGATTTAGGGCAAAAAGTATGTCATTATGATCATTCCCTTGTCTATTAACCTTGCTATACACAATAGGAGTGTTAGATTAAACTCTCAGTTACCGGCCGTGTGAATCGCGTCATGGTTAACTAACCTCGAGTCTAAAGCTGGTATTTTAACCCTAAAAGATCTTACCAAACTAATCCCGAAGCACTAACCGAGAGTTAGCCAAGAGTGTGTCTACCATGTGAATCCTTCAGCTATTAACCGCATTAGCAGAGGGTCAACACATTACTTCCGGTAATCGGAGAATCGCTTGACCTTGAATTAGTCTCGAAGCTACCGCAGTGGTATCGCTAGACTCGAGCCTAAGATTCTCGTCTGAACAGGCACTCTGGATTATAGCGGTATAATAGTGTTAAGCTCGAGATAACTAGTCTCGAGACTAGTGACCATCTGAACAAGCCTAATGATACATGTGAATGGTCTGGCCATCTCTGGGGTTTTGTTACAGCCCTGTTACATCCCAGCTATATGCACAGGCTAGCTGGTGTACTCTTTGTATGTCCCCGACACACATCCCAACATAGCCAGGTAATGTTTTTGTACATGCAACAGTCTGCCATATCCCAGGTCCCCCAGGGTCGTGGTTACCATTGATAAGTGCATTACACAGTCATCATATCCCAGGTCCCCCAGGGTCATGGTTACAATTGATAAGTGCATTACACAGTCATCATATCCCAGGTCCCCCAGGGTCATGGTTACAATTGATAAATGCATTACACAATCATCATATCCCAGGTCCCCCAGGGTCGTGGTTACAATTGATAAGTGCATTACACAGTCATCATATCCCAGGTCCCCCAGGGTCATGGTTACAATTGATAAGTGCATTACACAGTCATCATATCCCAGGTCATGGTTACAATTGATTAGTGCATTACACAATCATCAAACATTCAGCGACCTGACATAGTGCTAGTTATATCCTCCAAAAAACGATCAAGTTGATTTGACGCCTAGATTTCTAAAATATTAAGAGGGCATTTAGTTTTCTCGTCCAAGTTCCCCCTAAAGATATTTCCGATTTAGATAACACAGGATGACAGATGATATGTTTTATTAAGGAGATGTACAATCATTACCTGCCATGGTACGTATAACGTATACAGGGACCACGGACACTAGAAAAATAGAAAATCTGTGCAGGGACAGAAAATCCTCCAGAGTAGTTTTGATTGTAAATTAATACACTAACATACTCGTACTTGTGCCGCCGAATAGGGTCCCATTTTTCACCCATCTGGAAAATGATGACCCCTTTTCATAGCCAATTTTGGTAAATTTATGGGTTTAAAATCCTTAAATTTACGAATATGTAGGAAAATTGTGGGTCTCTGTTAAATATATGGGTCCATTTCCTCCGAAAATTGGTAAATGTTTGGGTCAATTTTCATTTTGTTGGCGGCACATCCTTACCAAAAAAGTAGTACCCCCAGTGCAAGTTTAGTTTAGAGTTTGGTAGGCATGTATAACAATATAAATCCTCATGAAGCATTACTTGTAAGGAACCACTTGATTGATAAAGTAACCTTCCTGGTTCATTTTGATGGATTATTTTCCTTCGAATTCATGACACACGGTTAAATACCTAATGTGTTTTAAGGGAAAAGATACTAAACAAATTTTGCAGAAAACTTGACCTCCTATAACAAAGAGTAATCCAATGTAAGAGCTCGTTATTTTATTTTATTTTATTTTATTTTATTCGGCATCTTATCATATCATACCAACAAAAAATAATATTGCACTTATTTTGGAAACCAAATAGTTAAACCAGATCATGAACCTTTTAAGAAGAAAGAAAAACATTCATAGATTATTTAATTAAATGGATCTTGGTAGTGTAAAAATGGGACACACAGTAGATGGTGAAAACTATTAGGTATCTAGAAACACTATATTACTAGACATAATGATGTTGATTTAAAAACACTGATATAGAATGGGATGCGCAGTGTTTCAATATACAGGGTGTGTCAAAAAAGGTGTCCCATGCGGGACAAAAAGAATTTAAAATACATCACATGTTGTTTGTTTTCAAATAATTAGTCAGTTTGCCCTATTAATCATCTATCAACTGCACTTCAACCATTGAATTCCCCCTTAACTCCCGAGATATGATCAATTCAATAACAAGAGTGCGATTCCCACTTTGGCCACTTTTGGACGGGAATTGGATTTACAACTGATAAAACTACCTTAGAGATTCAAATGATGATTTATAGGATACATCAATGTATTGTATAAAATGCATCTAATATTCAAATATTGAATTTGACAAGCCTGATTATATTTGCCATAATTTGACAACTGAAGCTCCAAAATGGATAGAAAAAAATATCTTATGACACATTAAAGATTGCTGAACATAATTATTACTATTTCTTGTACAATTTGTGTATTTTCATGGCCAAATTGTGTTGTTGTTGACACACCCTGTATTGCAGAAGCTTATTTAGGGGGGGGGGGGGGGGGGTAAGTGCCATGGATAGCGTACTGGACCGATAGTACCATAGGTTGGGGTTCATTTCCTGCCATTCCTGCCATGTGATGTTGTAAACTTTGGCATGGAACTGAGACCTATAACTGGGTTGGGTGCTTCATTTCATTGCCTTACATGATTCCAAAAAGGTCCCTATTTGCTAAAAGATGAAGGGTTTTATGATTTTTTGTGAGTCAAAAAATAGGTAACAATGTGGTAAAAAAAAGAATAATCTCTCCACTTTTGACGAAAAGTTCCCCCCTCCTGAAAAATAATGACTATTACTGGGACCAAAGGGTTCTTGACCTTGATTTGCTATCAAACTCTGGGCAGGGTACCAATAGTAATTTTTTTGGAAACTGGAATGTAAACACAATTTATTGTCTATTGTCTCTAATTCAAAATAATTATCAATAAATAACATATTTTTCTTTTATCACATCCAATTCATCTCTTACACAGCCACAGATGAACAACCTAAAGCATCAGAGGATGAGCCAGCACCCACTAACGAAGAACAGTCTCCAGCAGCGGAGGAGTCAAAGCCGGCGGAAGAGACACCAGCAGCAGCAACAGCAGAAGAAGAGACGCCCGCAGCTACGGAGGAGACGCCAGCGGAAGAGACGCAACCGGATGAAGGTGGAGAGAAATAAGAGTAAACAAATTAGTACGACACAAACAAACAAACAAACAAACAACTCCACAGATCAGGAGTACATTTTCAGCAAGACATTCCTGCATACATGTATACAGATGATATATAAATGGAGAGTTTCAGCGCAAATTGTGTCTTTTTTCACCAAATTTTGCAGTATGGCGACCAAGTCGCCTGAACCTTGAGTCTCTGCAAATTTGAGATATTGGCAAAAATAAGTACTCTAAATTAAAATGATCAAATAACACTACTTTTATCATATTTTCAAAGAGTTTTCATTGTTATTTTGGATAATAAGATAAATGTTGATAACTGTATCTCATTTTTGTGTGTAAATGGTGGATAACCCTTTTGTACTGACACTCTTCAATGTGTTTGTCACACATTCAGTGACAGAAGTATAGTCAAGGTAGGGAGGGGAGGGGGAGGGGAGGGGAGGGGGAGGGAGTTCCTTTATCATACATGCTATGTAGATTGGCATTGTTGACATTTTGTATAATCAATGTAATCAATTTAGAAAACTGTTATATCCCAATGAATAAGTCCTAGATTACCACACTTTATTTCCCTGGTATAATGGACACTGCAAATTGAATGATGCAATAACAAATGGGCAATTTATTATTTAATTTAAATTGTTCAACATATGATATCTCCACCTTTCAAATTGGATCCAGCAGGTTTTTTTTGAGTGCATGCAATATATGACACAACTTTAACATCCGCGGTTGTTTTTATCATTATAAGCGGAATCTATACTTGCAATGAGACCAAATGTCATGGTCATTCCAGACTTCTGTCACGTTTACGTGCACAACTTCATGATTGCCTGAGACATTGTGAAAAGGGCCAAATAAAAAGTTTCAAAACCAAGAAAAAGGGTCATAACGCTTGAAAAGGATTTTTAGAGAATGAAAATGATAGATGTTATTTATTGTAATAGTTCTGTAATCCCATCACACACGCTGTACCTCTCACATTTGACATTTTACAAGGCAAAATTAAATTCAAAACACCGAATCGTGAAGGGATTTCATTTTTCTTAACTTTTTGCAATGCTAGATTACCATCAACAGCTTTGAAGCTTGAACTTTCTATTTGTAGGAAAATGTTGATATATTGGGAGACTCGTGTTAAATGCAGTTTCCTTGGAAAGGAAACAAGTACACAACAGAATAAAGGATAACAGTGCTATTTGCACACAATTATATCCAGACTATATTAAGACATTGGAATCGGTTGCACTGATATATGCTCGAAAGAAAGTCTCTTTTTATTGTCTTACATTTTTTTTGACTGATGTGATAATAAACATGTTTATTTCTTCATCTGGCCTAAATATTATGGTGTATTTGATAAAACTGATTTATCACGAGGGTAACTTCCTATGATGATAATGATCCTATGGTTGTCTAGCAGTGAATGATTGACCGATAAAACCACACAGGAAAAACAATGGTCATGCACATGATCTTGCACAACCATAAAGGAAGTCGCAATCAAACCCAATTGGTTCCTATCTACCCAGACATATGGACAATAAGGAAATCTTGGTGGTACCAAATTTGCTTACAATTTTTTGAACTTTTTCAAAATGTCTGAACAGTAATGTTCCAACATCACTTTACCAGTCAACTGTAGAACGGGCCCTGTTTTAATTGAGGTCACTCTATTTGGTGACGCACTGTCATCATTTTTTACACTGCGATTCATCAAGTGACGGAAGTCTGTCGCCTGCCGGAATACGAACAAAAAATTCTTTTCAATGGAGGGCGGGCTTTGGAATGGGACTGCGTTTTCAAGGGAACGGCATCAGGTCACAGTATTTTTCAAAATTCATAAAAAGCTGATTTTGCCGATTTAAAACAAACAAAACCCTCTCTTATCACAGAGATAACCGTTACAAAGGCTTCTGAATACTATAGGGCTTATATATTGTAAAAATTATCACAATTCTATAAAATGGTGTAATCTTGTCTGGAAAATGGTGGTCTCATTGCAGCAAACCCATCAAAAAAGACATAATTTTAGCTTGCGTCGTGTGATGTTGGGGTCAAAGGTTAAATTAAATCATCGTACTGGATGTCGCAAGAAGTTCTGGTACCCTGTGCTGCCCTCAACTCGATGGATAGTACTTTTTATGCAGATAATTGGGGTAAAAGGCGAAAATTCAATCATTCAGTCATTTTAGAGCGCCCTCAATTGAAACGGGGCCCCGTTCTACAGCTGACTGTTTACATCAGTGTTTTGGGAACAGGCCTTTTCAAAGGTTTTGCTGTATATGTTTATGGGCAAGAAAGAGACAAATATTACAATTTGCATTATGCAATATAGGTGTTTGAATTAATCTGAATGAACATAGGCTTATGTATGATAAACATGTGTTACTTCATGTTCATGTTTTCCCTTTAACACAATGTACCTTTGTTACTATTATTAATAGTTAAAGATCAGTATAACAATTGTAATCCTAGCATTTCAGTAGATTTTGCTACATGATGTCATCAACGTCTTACTGAAAAAGGGGCACTTTTTAGTAAATTCCATCAAGGTTTAGGATTAGTAATTGTCTAATATGTGAATGGACTAAAATTGAAGGGAAAACATATTTGATATTTGGCTTGTTAGTTGTCAATAATACATGCATTTAATGTGCAATGAAATCCCCACTCTATTCCTGATATGGTTCCAGTCTATGTACACGTCCACATGGAGGGGTGTGTGTACTGTGTACACCATTAAAGGCATATTATGCGATATTTTCCATGGGACGCCCTCTATCCTTGATTTGTTTTTGAAAGCAGATTTTCTTGCAGATTTACATTTCTGATCATAAATCATAAATACATTCTGAGTTACAAGGTGATACGATTACTAATTACTTCAAAATCATGGTTTTAGAGTGAATTTTTTTATAATGAAAAATAAACTGTCCTGCAGCAGGACAATCTATTTCCAACCTCATTATACCATGATTTTGAAGTAATTTGGAATCGTATCGCTCTGTAACTCAGAATATATTTATGAATTACGATCAGAAAGGTAAATCTGCAAGAAAATCTGCTTTCAAAAACAAATCAAGGATAGAGGGCATCCCATGGCCATGGAAAAGATCGCATAATATGCCTTTAATAGGGTATGGCACGATGAAGTAATAGCTGATTCAGTGAATTTTTTGGCTACATTCTTGGAACCAACATTTTGTATCATACTTTAACCCTCTGCGCTACAATAATAGAGTAAGTGCCATTGGTGCATGGTAAGGGGTCTCCCACAGAATTCAAAATGGCTACCCTTATACAGGTCGTCAAAACTGAAATCACTTCAATTAAGCTGAAATACATAGCAAACTGTTCTTCTGAGCACAAGGATTCAAAAAATGTATAGTTTGCCATGTATTTTATGATCAAGTTATCAGGCAAAACGTAAAAAGGTCAAAAGGTCCATATGGGGTCAAAATTTCAACTCAGCTTGCTTCGATTTCAACAAACAATACCTCAAATTGTTCATTAGATCACAAGGATTCCAGAAGTGATCAATTTTAATTTCTCAAGTATTTGTCTTTATACAGAGGTCAGAAGGTCAAATATCAAAAGGCCTATATGGGGGAATAATACAAAATGGGACCTAACCTATGTAAAGGTTTGAACTGCTTAAAATAACATTTCTGTAATTCCTGCGATCATACGAACAATTTGAAGGTATTGCGTGTTGAAATCTGTATGTCAGAACAGCGACGACCCCTCTACCACTCTCTGCTCCTACCTAACCTGCCTGGCATATGACTTTGAGAGCCCTGTAGAGTTTAAAACTGTGTTTGTTACTATTTACCTAGAGAAAAACTCATAGAGAAACAGAGAGTTTGTAAATATGTAAACAGTTTCTCAATAATCAAAACAAATTAACACATGGAAAGATGTATTTTTTACAAAGAAAACATAATATTATATGCATTTTATTGTCATGTTGTATATATTTGAATGCAATTTTGAATAAATGAATAATGATATTGAAAACAAATGTTAATTTAGTTAGAAGTCATTAGAAGTTAGATGTAAAATAGGCTACAGGGCATACTGTGTACAAAGATATTTAAGGGCAAATGTCGAGGATTTATTGGCACTTGGATAACCTTAAAATAAGTCTAGGTTTTGATCTGAATAAATAAAAACGAGCAAAAGGTCGAGCAACAGCAAAAAGGTCAACCAGCAAAATGTGTCGGTACCCTCAAGCAAAAGCTGGAAAAAATGTATAAAAAATAACATTTACTCAAAGTGATTATTTATCAGTAATTGATTTGACATTCATTTGTATTTTGTCTGACAGATATATTATATTGATGCCAGTAAGGCAACAAAAAAACCAAACCCAAACCTGTTCTACTGGCCCGACTCACCCATTTCAAATTGGATATTCTTTTTTACAACATTTTTTTTTTTTTTTAAATTTTAAATTAAACATTTTTCTTTTTTTTGATTCATAAACAAAATTACACAAAGATATTGTAACGCAAAAAAACACACTCCAAAACGACACCATCTAAAAGCCTGTTATTACACGTTTTTGTGGTCACGGATGATTATGGTGTAAAAGTCCTCTTGCCCCCATCTCCCCGGGGTCATCAACATTGCGCCATCTTTCCGGTTATTGTCCAATAACTGAATTACAGTACTTAACACCTGGATGCAAATTGCGGGTGAACTTCATTCAACTCTGGTCTGAACTCGTTAAGATGGCCGACTTATGTCGGAACCATCCGGTTGAAATAATGACTGCTTGCATAATACATGTCATCATGTCATACATTTTTTTTGCAGCATTTATGTTCATAAATTTATACATTTCTTTGACTAGGGTAAAGTCGCCTATTTTCGGTCAGCGCCTATTTTCGGTCACTTCGCCCAAATTGTGTAATGAAAATGACCTCGTCGTTATAAACTGACGGATAAAAAACTGCCGCATAGTTGATGCTGGTATTGCTTTTAAAATGGCGACAACCGATTCAATTACACGATTTTGGCCAAGTGACCGAAAATAGGCGGTGACCGAAAATAGGCGACTTTACCCTATATGTATTAAGAAAAGTAAAATTTGCGCGCAATTTTGCCGGTCTGGAGTCAAGATACTGTAAACGTGGAAATGTTCGCGCTACAATAATGTTTGCGCTTTTCGCGCTCCAAACAGCTACCACAAAATTATAAACAAACAAACTTATTTATTTTGTTTATAAGTCTATGTAATGAACCTATGTAATGAATCGTGAATTTAAAAACAAGTAAAATGGCTGAAAGTCAGCAAAGCTTGAACATTTAATTATGCGAAAATTAGCACTTTTACAGTAGATGGCAACTCCTTGTGTTTACTGGAACAAGACTTAAGGTATATTATGTGATCTTTCCAGGGAACGCCCTCAACATCGAAAAAAAAATTGAAAGTAGATTTTCTTGCAGATTTACATTTCTGATCATAAATCGTACATACATTCCAAGTTACAGGGCGATACAATTCTTAATTACTTCAAAATCATGGTTTTAGAGTGAAAATAAACTGTCGGGATAACACGACAGTTTATATTTTCACTCTAAATTCACTCTTAAACCATGATTTTGAGGTAATTAGGAATCGTATCGCTCTGTAACTTGGAATGTATGTACGATTTATGATCAGAAATGTAAATCTGCAAGAAAATCTACTTTCTAAAAAGAATCATGAATAGAGGGCGCTCTCTGGAAAAGATCACATAATATGCCTTTAAGGGCAATGCCAATGTTAAGCATGTGTTGAAAAGTATAGAAATAGGTAACGCTACTCAAAAATGGGACCTCCTCCCCCTGAATAGAGGCTCATTGTTTAATTAATATTTCTTGTAAATCATTTTATTTGAAGGGTCATCTTTGGATATTCGGCATGTGCAATTATCATTTACTAAATTTAAGCAAATATCTGTGGTGATATTGGTGATATGAAATTTTTATTAGTTGTACTTTAATTAATTTTTATACAACATTATATAGTACTGCTCTAACTATAATTACAGCTATTTATTCATGTATATTGCGAATATATTATAATTAACTACTCAATGATTGTTTAAAATCTGTGGGGTGATGGCAAAACCCTACATTTTAAGAAAAAATCCAAAATGAGACCCATTGCACTGTGATGTTTCATTATCAAAATGTGTAGACTTTTTTTGGCTTTGTTCACAACACAATGTGACGCATCACATCACCACATACATCTTGTCCACAAGGCTTATTTTGAGACATAATATCAAAATAACTCAAATATAAAGAAAAGAAAAAGAAAAAAATTACCTTCTTTACTCATATTTTTGAAAGTGATACTTCAAATTTAGGTATATGGTAACCTTATTTAAAACTAAATTAAAGTGAAAGGATATCATCAAAATCTTTTTTTTTAAAAATAGACAAGATGTATCTTTTGACGTGATAGTCACAAATGAGGTGACAATCTCACCTTTGTTGTGCATGGGTTAGGGTTATGTATTTTATTTTGTATGATCTTTCACCTGATGGCCCGTGTGGGCACAAATAAATAAAGTTATTATCCTTACGTATACAAATCTAACAAATTGTTGTTTATAATTTGAGTTATTCTGTATTACAGTTTTGCGTAATGCTATCTACTGAAGATAGCAAAAGGCTATTCCTGTTGAAATCCATGCGCCCCTTTGGAAGACATGACCTTAATCTCACACACAGGGAGTGTAGATTTCAAATGGAGTCACCCATTCAGTTAGCCCCATATGAAATTCACAATCCCTGTGTGGAAGACTAAGGTAATGTATTCCATAGGGGATGTAATTTCAATTTGAATTATACTTATATGCATTTAGAGAAGGATACCTACTGAAGATGGCAATGTGATTGTACATATAAGTTCAAATACAGAATGATATTAACTGAAGATAGCAATTTGAATGACACTTATATGTGCATAGAAATTGCTATCTACTGAAGATGGCAATGTGATTGTGCTTAAGTGCAAATACAGAATGATATTTACTGAAGATAGCAATTTGAATGATAGTTATATGTGCATAGAAATTGCTATCTACTGAAGATGGCAATGTGATTGTGCTTAAGTGCAAATACAGAATGATATTTACTGAAGATAGCAATTTGAATGATAGTTATATGTGCATATATAGAGATTGCTATCTACTGAAGATGGCAATGTGATTGTGCTTTTAAGCGCAATCACATTGCACTTAAAAGTGCAAATTAATACAGAATGATATTTACTGAAGATAACAATTCGAATGACACTTGTATGTGCATAGATATTGCTATATACTGAAGATGACAATGTGATTGTGCTTAAGTGCAAATACAGATTGCTATCTACTGAAGATAGCCTTTTGAATGACACTTATATGTGCATAGAAATTGCTATCTACTGAAGATGGCAATGTGATTGTACATACATGCAAATACACAATGATATGTGCTGAAGATAGTAGTCTGAATTAAACTTACATGCATAGAGAGAATGCTATCTACTAAAGATAGCAATCTAAATAACTGTATAATGTATACACAGAAAGATATCTACTGAAATATGCAATCTAATTGATACTTAAATTCAAATACACAATGATTCGTGCTGTAGATAGTAGTCTGAATTAATCTTACATGCATTTAGAGAATGCTATCTACTGAAGATAGCAATCTGAATAACTGTTTTATGTATTCACAGAAATATATCTACTGAAGATAGCAATCTATATGGTAATTTAGTGAAAAGCGTAATGATAGCTGGTAAGATATCAATCTGAGTGAAATATTATTGCAAATATAGATGGGATATCTACTGATTAAAATTACACTTAATAGCATAATAGAGAAGGACACCTTCTCAAGCTAGTAGTTTGTTGGTAGTTGAATGCACATATAAAATGATATTTACTGGCGATGACACTTATATGCGCATAGAGAATTATATCTATTGAAGATGGCAATTTGATTGTACATGTACTTTCTGTATTTGCAAATACAGAAAGATTATATATCGAAAGAAGCAATTCGAATTACAGTTGCAATATGAGTGGCAATTATATACATTGCTCAAATTATAAAAATCTTTAAATACCCCATGCTTGCATTATGTTAAAATTCACATTTCCATGTATATTTTCACAATTTACACTCTATCTAATCAAGTGTCAAAATTACTCACGGCGGTCATTACCTGCATAAAAGCACATCATTATTTATTATGGAGGCGTACATATTATGATAGCATCGCAACACCTGAGGCAAAATAATCAAATTAATTTGTCTTACAATTACTTAACAATAGTCCATAATGTATATTAAGATTTTGCCACCTAAGCAAAGAAACTATGGATTGTATGTACTGAAGGTCATATCAATTAACGCTTGCTTTAAATGACGTCTTTTGCACTGTAATTCACAGGGGGAGATGTGACTCAATTTTGATTTTGGTTGGGGCACGTCTCTACAAATCTGAAGTTTTCCTAAACTGTACCAAATGTCCCCATAATTTGAGTAATTATCGTGAACCACTATGAGGCAAAAATTGCCTATTTTGGTCAAAATTTGATCTACAAAAAGAGAGTTATTTGTGATCGAATGAAAAATACTGTAGCTCTCATATATTGTTATTTGTACTGAGGTCCTCCCCTGGTATTGAAAGTTGATATGGAGAAGCATAGTGCTGGAAAACACTTGACACTCACTTTTTATCATAAGGGCACCATCTTTGTGTGAGCTGCTTCAGAACTACCGGTATACAGGGTGTATCAGAAAGAACTGTACCGTGTTTCTAAAATACATAAAAAATACAAAATGATTATTGTCTTAAATTTAAACACCTGCAATATAAAGGTGAACATGTTTCCTATATTATATGTTAATTTCATTGAGATATTTTATTTTGTTCTCGTGTGGCAAGACATAATCGAAAATCGATGAAAATCGTGTTTTCAATTTCAATCCAACATTTCAAACAATGTAGCCCACACCACATAAGCAATATTCAAAACTCCCGCCAAAGAAAGGAAAGTTAAAACCACTGAAGCAGAACAAATCCCGGTTTATTTGCAGATTAAAAATCAAAATGTATCACTAAATTTCAACCACAAAAGTATGCAAATAATAAATAGTTATACAATTGATGTGAAAAGTTGAGATATGACGACCAAAAATAAACCCTGTCCTATGGACGGATAGATGTCTCAGGTAGGGTTAGTAATTTCACAGATTTTTTAAATTGATCATTTCGATCAAAATTGACCAAAATTGAAATCTACCATCTTTACCAGAAAGTCTGTATTTTCCATCAGAAAGGTTCGATTTTCAAAATTTAGAATTCATATAAAAGCTGGGCGTATGCGCAAGATATATTTGAAAACGGTTTGAACACTATCAATCGAATTTATACCGTAATAAATCATATTGCCTCGGTACAGTTCTTTCTGATACACCCTGTATGTGCTATTCATTTGGCAAAGGATCAAGTTAATTTTTGGTTTACTTTTAAGCTACTAGAATGGATTCTTGCCTCACTTTTCTTTAAAATGAAATATTAGAATTTTTTTTTGGGGGGGGGGGGGGGCAAGAATTCCCATTCAGGCCTGGACAAAATATGGAATTCAGGAAGGTCCTTCCTGTGAAATTTGGGTATTTGGAGGGAAATTATTTTTTGCTTTTCCAAATAAAAAATTTTAAAATGGAGGGAAATCTTGCTTTTTTCTGGGATCTTTTGTTTGCTTCCCGGGAAATATACATTTTTCCAGCCCTGCATTAACACCTCATGCGCATGATTTAGTTGTACAAGATAGGGTGAATTCAAGTCATGAGAAATGCATATTTATTAATTGGATGTATATATAGTGCTCAAAAAACTACTTACCAGGGTAATGTTCATAACTATGAAACTATAGATGAGGTGACCGTTGTTTACATTTATGACGCCCTCTGTTGATTTGAGACAAAACTAACCGGGCAAGATTCCTATAGTTTACATAGGCCAGATCAGGTTTTCTAACTAGATTGTGGTGTTACAGCAAATTGTTATCAAAACTGTCTTTAAACTTGCTTAGGAATGCTATAAGCTATCGAATTTCACAAAAAGAATTAAAAATAAATGAGTTTTACAATTCATTAGAAAGAAATTTCATGTTGTCTTCATTAACTTTACTGTATATTCTGCCCGGAGGGAATCAAGAGAGGGTGTCCCATTTGTAAATACATGACGTCACCGGTCACACCATCTATAGCTCCAATGTATAAATGTATAGTCAATTACGCACCCAAAATCAGTGCTCTAAAAACAACAACAGTGCTTTATCGGTGAAGTTATTTTGGTTAATTTTCAGCCATTTTCACAACATTTCAAATGAAAATTTAAACAATTGGCCTGTAGAACAGGTGTTTTGTCGTGGCCTGAGAAGAGTTCATTAAAGGTATATTATGTGATCTTTCCAGGGAACGCCCTCAACATCGAAAAAAAAAATTGAAAGCAGATTTTCTTGCAGATTTACATTTTTGATCATAAATCATGCATACATTCCAAGTTACAGGGCGATACGATTCTTAATTACTTCAAAATCATGGTTTTAGAGTGAAAATAAACTGTCGGGATTTATTTCACTCTAAATTCACTCTAAAACCATGATTTTTGAGGTAATTAGGAATCGTATCGCTCTGTAACTTGGAATGTATGTATGATTTATGATCGGAAATGTAAATCTGCAAGAAAATCTACTTTCTAAAAAAAAATCATGAATAGAGGGCGCTCTCTGGAAAAGATCACATAATATGCCTTTAATAAATCACTGACAATTTGTAAACCAACCTTTTAAACTCAGTTTTGTTTCAAATAGCTTTGGCAATGAAATGAGCTCCTTCGTGTTCAACATTTACACATTTTTCAGTTTCCGAGAATTTCCTGCTTCCTCTCATAATATGCCAATGATTATCAACTCCCTAATCACCATCATTTAAAAAAAGTCTCTGCACACACACACACAAAACGGTTCCCCCACCCCCGGGCATTTTGAATATACGCACATGCTGTAATAACTACTATACAAGAGAAAGGCCCGGCCATCGCAGTCAGTGCATAATTACTGCTATGTTTATTTAAAATGCTTGTTTCCTGAGCGAAAGAGAAGCGGTACTCAAATTTCAATGAGATATTTGCCAGTCAAATGATCATAGAATAATATCAATCCTGGTAGTACCTTCAGGTAAATAGTAGCATAACTCTCAATGGATAGATGATGGCATATTTATAGATGGACCAGGCCGGTGATAACCCGGTACAGACTTGGTGTAGAACGGTATCGACCGAGGACATGGTGAGGAGGTGTTATGCACCCGGTGAGAATGGTAAGCTACAAATGTATGAGGACGGTGAGCCCGGTACCCGGCCGGTGAGGACCCAGTATATAACGGTATGGACCCGGTGACCACAACAAAATATCAATGCGCCAGTTTGACATTTTTTTACTAATTGTTTGGACTCTGTTGTTTTTCTATTAGATGGTAAGGTGGCCGCCTACGGCCACCACCGCCCTGCAAACGGGCGCGAAACGGGTGCGCCGTCTTTATACCATCCTCAAACCAGCCTCTCACCGTTCACCGCCGCATTTACTCACCCGGCAGAAGTTTTGAGCATGCTCAGAATTCCTGCCGGGCGCGGATGGCCGGCAATGTCCCCGGCAACGTGTTCAACGGACAGGAAACGGCCCACTGTGTGACCCGGTATAAAACGGTATGAACCCGGTTTAAAAAAAAATCAATGCGTCTGTTGACATTTTTTGCTGATTGTTCACCGTGTTGGACTCTGTTATTTTTCTATAAGATGGTGCTGCCCAGCTCACATGGATACATGTGAGGGGCCCATTAACGTGACTCTGAATCACGGCGAACTGACAACTCACTGTATAGACCTGCAAGTTGTACACAGTGATTGGGGTAAGAGGAGAAATTCTACAATTAAATTTGAGCTTGATAATTTACTATTGCATCTGTATCAGTTTATCAAAGGAAAAATACATAAACTAATTGATATTATTTGTTCATTGCATTGCTTTGAATGTACCAATGATACACACAATTGTGTATGTAAGTGTTTTGTCCATGAGTTGTGTATGATGTCATCTTGTTGCCATGGTAATGAGATTGCATTCTAAATGCATTCTGATGAATTTATACAGATAAATAAGTATATACGTGGTCTTGAGATGTAAACAACAATTGGTATTCTTGCCAAAGCTGAGTGTTATAAATAGGCTCGCTTGCGTCTGGGGAGTATGGCCGTGACCTTCAGTATCAACAAAATAAGATAAGCCATCTACGTGTGAACTGCACTATTGAATCATAATTCAACAGGCAAGGGACTCGTTAAATATAATCCAAGTTGTGAATATTCATCGTAAATAAAGATTTATCTAAGGCAATGAAAAAAAAACACCCTGTGCTGCAGCCAAACCGACATCCGAGGTAGGGTCGGGCGGTTTGGCATTTCCTTGTTGTTTTGTCTTCAAACATTTCGGGAATTTTTGGAAATTAACAAAAAATGTTTAAAACTTTCTAAAATTAAAAATTAAAAAATGTTTCGCATTTTTATCAGTGTTGAATTTTTTTTTAAAACAATGGGTCGGTTTTTCCCGGTGGCCTAAACAACATTTTGTTGTAAATTCTAAACCCTGTTCTTTTGTGCCACCTCATCCCCCGGGGGATGGGTACTTTTGACAATATCATACCTGGATGTGCCTGCCGGACTTCAAAAATTTGACTTTCTCTATACCTATTTTTTGGCCAATTTCCCACCCATCAATATACCAATTTTGTTAGAAAAGCACCCAATTTTGCACAAATTGGGTGCTTTTTACAAAAAAATCCTCAAATACACCCAATTTATACAAATTTGGGCGCTTTGGTCTGTGATAAAAAAACAAAACCTATTGCTATACCAATTTTTGTGAAAAAGCATCCCAAACGGCAGGCACAGGTACGTATACCATATCAATGCGAGAACCACCCCCCCCCCCCCCCCCCCCCCCCCCGGGCCTCATCCACACAGCTAAAAGGTTAAGTAGATGAGCTAATATCAGGTACAGGGTGTCCCAACAGTGTTGATACCTTTTCAAAGCTTTCTCAAGTAAAACAATTTGCAGTATAAAACTGAAAACATATTTGGATAGAAAATAATTTTTAGAATAATTTTGAAACCAAACTTTCAACAACAGCTATCTGTATTAATTGCTCAAGTACAGAAGAAAATTTTCTGAGCGAGAAAGGGGTGAAGAGAAAGGTTTACATTGTGATTGTTTTAAATTTCAGATTAAGTTCATCCTTATTATGAACTAAACAAATGAACAGTGTACATCAATTGGAATAAACCCTGATCCTGTACGTTGAACAACTCATGGTATGTCTAAACCTTTCAGCGTGTGTTATGGCCTCAGAAAAGGAAACAGGTTTGGTATCAAAATTATTCTACAAGTTTTCTGCATCCAATGTTTTCAGTTTTACACTGCCAGTTATTTTGCCAGAGATATAGCTTCAAAAAGGTATCAACACTTTTGGGACACCCTGTACAGATCCAAATTGTCAGAGGGATGGATATTACTCTGGTTCATGGTATGCAGAGGCTAGTTACGCTATTCAATTTGATTCTCTCTGATTTTCATTGTTTGTTATAACAATACAATAATTTCAATAATTGGTTGAAGGTCACAAATCATTTTAAAAACTGGTCTACAATCACAAATACAGGTCAATCATGCAAAAGTAAATAAAAGAATAATTATTTAAACAAGGTATTTACAAAAAACTGGTCAACATCCTAAAATGAATTAACAGACGACACAAAGGAAATATGAAAAAGAAGATTTAGACAGTGTATGATGTATTTTAACAAAAACTCTTTGTTTTAATGCTGGGCCCACTTTTCTCTCTGAAACCCTCCATCGTCTGACTCATTTATTCTATCCCATGAGGCCCCACCTGTGTATCTCAACATTTGATGAGGTCGGGTTGAAAATTAACCCGACTAAAAAAACTAAGAATGTTTTAAGGTAATTTATATGGACATGCAATAGAACAATAAGTACTGTAAATGGTCCCAAATTTGTCCAGATTAAACGTTATGATCTCTTGAGACATTTTATTTGTTCCCACAATATAATGAGATCTACCAGTGACCCTTGCCATGAAACGACCTCGTGTGCCGGTCAGAACGCACGTGCATGTGTTGCATAATACCATTACGACTGTTTCAAGTCCTTATGGTTTACAGCGGTTTATGTTGGCGTATGATAGTCACAGCATGGTCACAGCGAGATCGCGCGCGACAAGATTGGATTGGCATAGGACCGCTGTACTGGTATCAAATGAATGGTGGTAGACAAGAGGTGTGTGGTGGGGGGAGAAAATAAGGACTTGATTTCAAGTCTATAATCAATATAGTGAAAACACGACGAATGTCGCAGATTTTGCAAAACTCTATCATTTGTTTTATATTATTTAAACCATTTCTCCACAATTGTAACAACATATGTGTTCATATTTTCATATCCAGATCTAATATACATTTTAAAGACATCTGTGTACAAATACTGATTCAAGATACATGAAAGCAATTCATAGACTCTACCACAAGGCCTGAATCTGAATTCAAATGTCAACATCCCAGGATGTTGACAAAAAATGAACACTTTAAAAACCATAAAACGATCCAGATGCCTAAATGTGTGCACAAACACTAGCAATCAATCTATTTTTGTACCGGTTTGGAAGTACTAATGGGGATAACATCAGACAAACAGTGCTGGATGCATTATTTAGTTTCATTTAAGAAATACAAAATTAATGTCTACGATTACCAATCAATTAAATACCAGGGCTCAACAATAAGAATTGCAATTAGGGTTTTATATGCTTTTAAGGATAATTGTCTCAATATACATGCACATAAAAAAAGTATTTTGTTTCAACTAAAGGTCAGATATCAATAATTAATACCTGTATTTCTGACTTGGCTGACTCTCAGACTCGGCATGCTTTTAGCTTTTCCGTATCTACAGGGTGAGTCAAAATATTCAGGTCCCATTTTCAAGAAAAGTACTTCTTGTTAAAAATTTGCCAATTTCTTCATAGTATATAGGAGTAGAAATCCTTCCTACCAAGAAGATACCTTATTCCAGGCAATAATTTTAAAATATTATTAACGAAAAAGCGTGAAATCCAAAGTGTTCCAAATATACCCCCATTTTCAATTGTAGGCATTGTGAATACCAACACGCCATTGATTGACAAATTAAAAATGTGTGCGTTAAACTTTTGCATTCATATAAGAGGTAACAATAAGGACTTGATTTCAGGTCTATGTGGTTAACAACTGGGTTTTCAATAAAAACTAATCCTTTTCCACACGCAATATTTCAAGTACGCGTTGGACACCCACCCACATACGTCTACCGTGGAAGTTGGAACAGATTAAATTTCACAGAATTTGGAAAGTTGCACATATCTCCCGTTTGGAATAACCAATTTGAATGAAATAAAATGTTAAGTTTAAGATAACAACGCGTTCTTACTGTGCATATCAATAAATATATAAATGTTTGCATATTAACTGGTTTTAAAAATCGGTAAAATCGAGCCTGAATATTTGGACTCACCCTGTAGTACTGTTAGTATGTCTTTTACATAACTTCAGCTAATTTCATGTGAAAATTAACTATACAATTGTGTGTTTTTTGGTCAAACAACAATACCTGAGCAATGCGGATATCAGTACCTCATCATTTTCTAAATGCCCAATAGTGTCTGTAATCAATATCGGTTGATGCATTCTCTTGAAAAAGATGATGTCAGACACTCAGAGAGTGCCATCGCCATCCATACTGATAATATACACCACAAAAAAGAGTCTACTCTCTTTCGAAGGGTTGTAACTTTAAATCTTACCATAGTAGGATGATATAATTGATACAGACATTGAAGAAATATGTGTGGTGGCATGGGAAAACCCTTCACATGGTCATTTTCTAGCAACATGGTTTTTTTCTTTGGCAGTGAGCTTCATACTCTTCTGAGTATAGGACTGTTTAAATTTTCAGAAATTCCATCTAGAACTACAGTTATAGTATTTTAAAGTCGGCAAGTTTAAACGCAACACTAAAATTGAAACTGGCAATTCAAAGGTGTACACAAAACCTTTTAAATGCTATAATAATAATAAAACTACATTGTTATATCACACAGAATAGCTTGTCATATGAAAAGGACTTTTGATATGAACCTAGTTTTTTGCGATATTATTAACAATTGTAAGTTCTTCACTTTCAAACCTTTACAATGCATTGTCAGAATTCACAAGTGGTTACCATGGTAACAATGTCATTTTACGTAATTGCATTTTGCACATAAAATTTGATAAACAAGGTTCAGAAAAGTACTAACATAAACTTAACATCTGACATTTTGCATAAAAAACTCCTGGAGACTAAAGTTCAAGGTATAATCTCTATCTTGGGACCAAAGTTGGAAAATTGACTTGAAACTCATTTGTTAGGAATATTTTGGTATGACCCAGATATCTCAAAATTAACACTAGGGACTTCCGACGGGTTTTCCCATACCACCACACATATGTTAGCTATATTTGACAACTCATTTGCTACCAAAGACTATAATTTGTTAAAGACTGATTTTTAAAAATTAAAAACTAGGCATTTTCAAATGTGACAATTTTTAAGGCTCAAAGAGTATGGACCAGGAGTCCCTAATATAAAGGGTGCACTTGTTCCCCATCATCGCTCTCACTGATTACTCAGTATTTGGATGTAATATCTATATATTTATATAATCTTAAAGATAATTTAGTTGGCTTTTAAATGCCATTATAGTTTGATTGTAATTGCTTTTCAAATCCAACGATATGCTTGATTAAATCACAAGTACTTTAAACGGGTTGTGCCACTTTTTAAGGAAAAAGATGCTTGTGGTGGAAAGAGTAATTTGTCTCATGTAAGGCTAAATTAAAAAAAATCATTTGTCTCAAAGCTCCCGCGCGCGTATGTTTATCGATGCGCATTAGAAAAACAAAAATCTTTAAAAAAAAAAGTGGTTTTTAAAATAAAATAAAATAAAAAAATTAATTTTTTTAATTTTTTAATTTAAAAAAAACCGCATTCCGCATTAGGTTTTGAAAAACTGAAGAGCTTTGAGACAAAATATTTTTTTAATTTAGCCTAATAATCAGTATTTACTAATTGGCATTTAAATGAACTTCAAGATAATCAAATTACCTTTTAAATGCCATTTATTTTGTCTCATTTGCTTTTATCCTATCGAATAATATGCTTGATTAAAGTTGATCACAGAAAGTCATTTTTTGCTAATCTTTAAGAAGAAATGCTTTAAAGCGTTCAACATAACAGCAATTTTACACATGGATGATTTCTTTCAAAAACCGGCACGTTTTTTATTGTTTACTCATGGTCAAACAAGCATATCTCTGGATAGACTCAAGCAAATTTGACAAAACAAACTGCGTACGAAAGCTTATTTAGTTATCTTAAGGTTCATACAAACACTAAATCCAAATACAAAATGTTTAAAGATCAAAATGGCACATTTCACAAAAAGCATCTTTTTATAAATGTGGCACAAACCCGATTTTGAGTGCTCGTTGTTGATCAAACATATCTTAAATTGAGAAAAGTAAACACAATAAAATAAATGGCATTTGAAAGCCAACTAGTTTACTCACAATCATTATAATTATTGCCCCCATGTGGTCGAGCACTTTATTAATACTGATTCAAGTAAAACTCTGGATTTTATTTTAGATTATTTAAAGATTTAGTCAAATACTCGGAGTACTCAATTGAGGGCAATAACATAGAACATTTATGCACCCTTTTTTAGGAACACCCTGTATGGGAGAGGTAATCGCATCGCAAAACAAGAGCCTCCTATAAATGGGCATATGGGCGTTTACATATGTTTGTACGCACTATGTGACTCTTGAAATGAGGTCGCTATCTTGACAATGCCAATGATTGACAGCACGCAAGCTCATTGAGACGCACTCTGAGACTCTTGAAATGAGGGCGCTATCACACTGGAAGATTATGCCTATTATTTTTTTAATGAGTTATTCCATCGAAACGAGTTTTGGCACACATATTGTTTGTGTGCACAGCAACACTAGAACGAAGCTACAACTATGCAGGTGTTGTAATGTTTGAATGAGCACACATTGAATTCAAAAGTTGCCAAATGATGTATCGAAGGAGGATGGTTAAGCAACCAGGGTCTTTGCTTGAACACTACACAGTTGTTGTGCTGCTTGAATGAGCACACATTGACTTGAGGAATACCTCATTTCAAAAGCTGAAAATGCGGTGTTCAAGCAAAGACCGTGGTTCAAGCTGCTTAACCACCCTCCTTCAATACATCATTTTAATGGTGCTTAAAAGCAACTTTTGAATTCAGGTATTCCTCCATTCAATGTGTGCTCATTCAAGCATTACAACACCTGCGTAGTTGTAGCTCAATTCTAGTGTTGCTGTGCCCGCATACATTATGCGTGCCAAAACTCAGTTCGATGGAAAAACTCATTTTAAAAATATCAGGCATAATCTAAAGGGAACTTATTTTTGTTGAACTGTGTAGATGAGCAACTTAAGCAACTTTTGAATTCAGGTATTCCTCCATTCAATGTGTGCTCATTCAAGCGGAACTTATTTTTGTTGAACTGTGTAGATGAAATTTTAATTTTCAATATATTTTAAAGGTGTATTTTTGGATGGTTATGACTTTATAGAGTCATAATCATCCATATACCTTTTAAAATATCTAATGACAAATTTCAAGGCTATAGCTTGCAGAGATTCAATAATTTGATCATCGATCATCTGTAATAATGATCATAAACGTCCATATCTGGTAAAATGGTGGATGACAAAGGTATTACAAAATCATATTAGATTCTGAAATTGACCCATTCAAGGACGACGACGGTACATGAATGATTGATGACTATGAAAACGGAACTAAAAGCTGGTAAAAATAGAATTACAAAAATAATTATGTTGTTGTACTTGTCCATACTTCCTGTCAAATTTGTACAACCAAAGGATATATTTTCAGGGCCTATTATTTCCAGCTTGACCTAACAACATTTGTTTGTGTTCCCTGTTAAATGAAATGAACAAAACAAGAAATTAAGAAAAAAGTGTTGTTTAAAAAAATGCACAAAAGAATTGTAACAATTTTTTCTCTTCAGAATCCAGAACGCATTTTTTTTAATGAGAATTTTGATGTGTGGAATTTTCCTTGATTTCCCTCCTTGTTTCAGATTATCGGTTAAACTAAAAAACTAAACAAATATATTAGATATAGCATAGGTTCTGTCAATTTCATAATAATAAAAAATGCACTAGACAATATGTTTCTCAGAGTCACCTTTTTCATTCCTCTAGTGCGGAAATCTAGTCAGTGAGTGCATCGGCTCCTTCACTCTTACCGTGGCTTATTGCCCTTTATAATGCTTTGGTGACAGCAATGTTTATCAACAAAACCAACGGTCAAAGGGACTGGACTGCCGATACATGTTTGAGGGAACAGCATATTACCACAACACTGTCCACTATGCATTATTGCCCCTTTATAATGCTTTGGCGCGAGTCTTAAAAGCATGGGTCCTAAACTAAACAGGATGCGCGCTCATCCTGCCGGGCGAAGAACAATGCCAACTGTCGACCAAATGTTTGGTATGACGTCACCTGTCGCCCCATCTATAGTACAGCCTCGCATTTTGTGCAGAGAGAGATAGAGAGAGAGAGTCGAACTGGTTACATGAAAATAATGTAATAGTCTCATTCATTCTGGTACCAGTTCAAGGCTCTACCCGCTAATGGCAGAAATGCTCATTCGTCTCTTCAAGTTGGGGATAGCGTCTGCACATTATCTAGTCAATACTGACGTTCTTCTTTGACCATACTGATGCTGGTGCAAGTGTTGACACAATGTGCATAATACCCGGGGGGGGGGGGGGTACTCACCCAAGTCGACATACGGGGGTGTGCCGCTCTAATGGGTAGCTTTTTGGGCACAAAATCCCAAAACATGGGGTATGATTTTGTGCTGGAAATCCCTAATAATGGGGTCACTTTTTACAAATGGGTCTATTTTCGCGAAATTTTTGTCTATTTTCGCGAAAATTTGCAAAAATTAGCTCTATTTTCCCGATAATTTGCGAAAATTTGGTATAAAATGAAGCAAAACCCCTAAAAATGGGTACCGATTTTTCCAAAATCACCCCTAAAAATGGGCATGGGTTTTGAATCTCCAGCGGCACACCCCCGACCAAACCAAATCCGAGTACCCCCCCCGGGCATAATATCATGATGCAGTCTCTAGAATATTTATTAACCTCACCCTACAACTATTTTGAATGGACATGTTTCTTAGGCTACACACAAAAAAGTTCTATGCGCAAACGGACATCGCAGGTAGGGTCGGTCAGTCGGACATTTGTGTGTGGTTGGGGGGGGGGGGGCATTCAAAAAAACAGTGCAATTATTATCAATTTTATTTTTGTTTTTGAAAATTTGTGTTAGTCTGAACAGGTTTTTTTCTTCTCTCTGTTGCTTTATACTGAAATGAATTACATTATACAACAACAAATATAAATATCACATATCTTTGTAATTTTTAATTAATCTTCTCATCTTCACTGTTGTTTTTTCCAAGAATATTTACAAATTATTTATGATACAAGTATATTAATTTGGATTATTACATAGTGTACACGGATAAGATATTTCACAAATAAACAAACAAACAAACAAGAAAAAACATTGTAAATCACGTCTGCCAAACACAGGTATTACCTATGAATAAGCGATCACAAATTAGCCTACATGTAGTCTTGTATTCAGAATTGGAAACTTTTTACACAATGCGATTCGAACCCAGGACCTTTCAGATCCCAAGCGAATGTCATACCATGAGACCAGCTAGGATGTAGTAGCAGTTTTAATCCTACAAAGTAGGTATTACAGATATAATATGTGTAACTCATATACTAGAAGTCTTTGCACTAGACTGTTTTGTGATAGCTTACTGATAGGTAGAACCCAGACATGCTCTTCTCTCCAACAATGTAAGCTATGATTGTACAAGTTATTTAAACATTTACGGTGTGTAAGTAACTTGAACCCATTTGGTTTCATCAAGACCGTTATGTCATTGAGTCATTAATCCCAGGTCAAACGGTACTAGTTTACACACACATAATTAAGAAATCTGTAGACTTTCTAGGGTTTAGGATCTTTTTCATAAAGAATAAAGTTTTAGTTAGCATAATGGGTTTAAAAAAAAGAAATGAGAGATGCCAGTCTGTACCACTCAATAATCCTGAAATGGTGAAAAAACAGCCTGAAAATAAATTAAACTGTGTACATTTTGACCAACACAATTTGTGAAATCAGGAAATATCCTGAAAACGGGCATCTCTGTGAATGTTTTATACAGTGCAAATGGTAAGAATATCTTCCTGGAGCCAAGGGAGGATGACATTTTACATTCAATGAAGTAAAGACCAGCTACAATGATTTTTTTCACCAAATTATGATATTCTTCCATTTGCACAAATTAAAAACACATTTTGTTTTGTATAACTTATACACAGATTTAATAACAATTACATTCTGCACTATTTTCATTCTATGTCGTTTGGTACCTACACATAAAGCATTAGCAAGTGAAGCCAACAATTGCTGTTTGAAGGATGTCTGACATAAAACCCTTCAGGTTCAGAAGCTGTATTATTGCAGCACACCAATTACTATTGCCCATCAAAAAAGTACCATTGTATGACAAAGTACTATTACATGGCAAGTTAGCGTATTAGAATCCAATGAGGCAACTTGTTAACATCACATGATATGGTTTTGATAAGTAAAACCAAAGGATACGTATCTATGTATGAGTCATATGAATAACAACAAAGCCCATGCAACTGTGTGAGGGGGTGTATTTGGTCAACCATACACCAGACGGAAACCAACCAATTGTTTTAATTTATCTTGGGGGTGATAGGAAACTACGCATGAACATATGCTATCATGGTGGGGCTACACATGTGATATTACAAAACAAATCATTGTGACATTCTCTGACATCACCTCCAACTTGAGGTAACAGAGTATGTCAGCTCAAGTTGGGAGGTGATGTCATCTAGTGATGGGTGCAGTACTTTCCACACCATAGCTAACATTTTTCTTTGATCATGTGTATGCATGTGCAAATACATAGTGTGTTTTTTAAATACATGTGTAATATCATGTGTTTATTATAGAAAAGGGTGCTGATGTCACCCCTCAAAAGTATATTTTGAAAAATTATGATAGAATAGCATTATTTCTTTCAACAACACTCTAGTTTGATCAGTTCTATATTGGAGAGAAATATTCGGTTTTTATCTCTCCGCGCGCAAAAGTAATTCAAGCGTACGCGCATAATCATGGCCATACTCACACGGTTTTGGTTGCACGCATGCTGTTTTGGTCGCACGCACGCGTTACACAATAATGCTCAGTGTGCTTGTTGACTTCATGCATGCTCACGTCCTTCTGTATTCATTCGTTGCTATAATAAGTGTTTGCCAGTTTGGAACTGATCAAACTATAGAACTAATTGATGTTTATGTTTGGTCGCTAACATTTTGTATTGGTCCAATTTGAAATGGGAAGAAATCTAGATTAGAAATCTGAATGCTTTAATGCATTAATGCATGTTCTCATCAGTGAAATTATATGATTTTGAGTTCAGAAAAAGGTATCCAGCTGATTCATACCGCTACCTCTTGGATATTGGGGAGGAAAAAGATGCACCAACACACTTCCACATGTATCAGGCCCTGTTGTAGCTAGAGGGTAAAGTTTTCTCTCCAGAGCTTCCACTATTGCCTGCCATCTGGCAATCAGGCAGATTTTGTACAGGAACCAGGACAATTTTCCAAATTATGTTCAACATAATAGGGGGACATTTCATAAACCTTAAGTCTAAAGACTGGAAAAGTTTATTGGTTGGCACTTCTTTACACCTCCCTTACATATAGTTTTATTTTTCCTCTACAAAACATTCTCTTTTCGAGAATGAATGACTTCATATTAGTTCTAATCCATTATCTATTTCAAAGTCAGGTCGAGGTCACATTAATATCATTATTGTTCACAAATTGAGCTAGCATCTGGTCTGATATTACAAACAAACAAAATTGGTTAAAAGCATATCTAATATGGCAGTAGAGATTCATTTATGAAAAACAAATTTCAAATGTGATCCTTCAACAACGTATAAATATTCAATAACATTCCATGAACAAACTGTGATAAATGTCCAATTCGTTCAAATAAATAATAATGTTTACTGTATAGATAATAGAAGCTTGCTGAATGCTTCCTTTTCAAGCTAGCACTTTTTGGCATCTTAATGAAATACACTGTATGCAAGGAACTTTATTGTATAATATATTGCTATAGTGACATGTAACATAAAAGTATAGCTATAACACTCACATACCAGACAAGTACAAAACATATCCATACATGGTTTATTTGGCTGATGAAAAAATGATTACTGTATAATTTTTGTTGGTGTTCTAATGATATTGAAACAATGTGTGTCGGCATCTTAGCACAACCTCAACCATACCATCCATATTTAAACTAGTATTTACTAGATCAGTTGCATCAAAGAGTATATGGTTGTTGGCAAACAGTTTTGAGATCAGAGTAGTGGCTTATAAAGGAAGTGAAATTTAAAGAAAAATAAATAATGATACTTGGTCATATCTTTAAATAACTTGATAATCGTTGTAACTAAAATAATGATATATTGAAGTTTATGTCATTGTGCACACATTTATTATTAATCCATCCAGGTTCTTCATAACAGAAGTTTGAAAAGAAAAAAATATTTGCGGTATATCGCAATCTACCAGCATTATTGCAAAGATCATGAAAATAAAATGCACAACAATATTTCATGATTTACGAAAGTGTCCAATGTAAAAATCACCTCATTTCAAAAACTACCAAGAATAAAACTCAAAGCAGCTTCCAAATTTTGTCTTTCCTGTTTTAAGCCTAGAAGTGGTGCCCTCTGTGTTAATTCCCATACAGGACATTTTGAGGTCTGCTGACATGTTATACGGTTATTATGACAATAAATGAGCTAAACCCTAAAAATAGAAGTGTAAGCTTAACCATACAACATACTATTGCATTGGCTACAGTATAAAGAGAGTAGGTGTGATGTGGGGATGGGAGCATATTAAAACAGAACAAACACTGATTTTAAAAATATCATACTGGGCCACACTAAAACAATCAATAGGTTTACATAATAATAAATCAAAATACCGACAACAGTTTAGTTTATAGAAGTAAATAGAAGTAAAATACAGAATATGTTTAAGTGCTGTATATTTGGGCTCTACTTGTGTTGTTACACTTATTGATAAACTACAGGACTATTTTACTTTATTTTTTGATGTAGTTAGTTATTATTTATCTCACTTTGCTGTGGACATGTAGGAATTGATAACCACTTATCATCATCACATAACTAGTTGTCTACTTACTATAGTCTACTTAATAATTGAATAAACAATTGCAAAATAGCATACTGCGTAAACGAGCCCAAGCAGAGTGTCCCGCATATTATGCATGATGCGTACACACACCCTACGTATGCTGTGTGAGCCTGAATATACGCACAAGTCCTCGCGCGATGCTATCGCTAATCAATTGCGTAAACACACCCTACATATGCTGTGTGAGCCTGAATATACGCACAAGTCCTCGCGCAATGCTATCGCTAATCAATTGCGTATCTTGTAGCTGCATATACTAGGCTAGTGGAAACTTGTTGGTTCAATAATTAATCAGACTATAGGCTCCATTCATCTAACTATGTGCAGTGATGTCATCGCGTACTGCCAAAGTAGCTTTACGTACCAACCGATGTAATGAAAGATGAATCCTGGTAGTTGAGTATTGATAATGTGCCATCATTGGATTACAATCTGACATCAAAGCACAGAGGTAAATGTATAGTATATATACTATTAAGTGGCCATTAGGCCCAAACATTTTTTTTGTTATGTTGTCCTTGACCGCCCGCTCGTCATTTTAGGGCCGCTCCGATTTTTTTTTTTTTTTCCAGATTGTTTTCTTCTTTTCAGATTTTTTTTTTTTTTCAGATTTTTTTTTTAACAGTTTAAATGGCATTAATATTAAATTAAGTGTTTATAACATATATGTGCGGCTCTTAGAGTGATTTTAACTTCTTGTTGGCTGAACTTTGAGCTTCTGCTGGTAAAAGAAAATTTAAAAAAAATTAAAAATAAAATTAAAAAAGAATCCGCCCGCCCGCCCCTCCTCTCTGAAAGCTGTCGAGGACAACATAACAATTTTTTTTTTTGGGCCTTATCCTCAAGTGAGGAAAGTGTATATTCCAGTGATCAAAGCTTATCACTTTGCGGGTTACGCAAGTGACTTTGAATAATATGCATGCATATGTATCCAAGCGATCAAAGAAGAATTCAACCAATGATGTGAAAATGCTGCATCTATCACTGAACTATGCACTGAAGTCACTGCATATAGGAAGGTTAATGGACTACAGGTGATCATTTGCAGAAATCTTTGTAAAGAAAGCAATATAAGCAGTAGTAGAATACAAGATCTTTTTTGGATACAAATCACCCAAAATGGACATTAGGATTATTTTCTCATTTTTATAAATGAAATGTTAATAACAATATCCATTGGTGTCAACTTCAGTGGAATCTGTCCCAAAACAAAACCCATTCTCATCCTTTAGATAACCTATAAAAAGATAAATTGATAAATGTCCTCCTAATCTTATTTAAATAAAATTCACAGAAGTATAAAATATGTTTGCTTGCTTCGGTAGATATGTAAAACATCAACACACATAACCCTCATTCTAACATCTGTTACACTGACCAATTATATTGGCTTCGATATATCATATACATATTAATAACAATAATGATCATTTTAAATTATATATTTATCCCAGATTTTGTACATGTAGACAAAACATGGTATTATATACTGAAATATACAATCCTTATATTACACTATAGGCTTGGGCGATATTGTGACACAGCATGTTATTGATATTGGAAAATATCCACATTATAAATCGAGCAATATCAATAAATTTTCCTCAATTATTAACCCAAAAGATAACTTTCTTAATGTCAGGGTTGCATGGGACACCAAAGGGACAACTTTATTTAATATTCCAAACAATGCTTTTTAGAAACTCTTTTCTTCTCAACCAAACAGCTTCGTATGATCTCTCTCTGATCAAGAAAAACATTTCAAGAAATACCAAAATCAGAAATACCTCTCAAAACACCATACACACACAGGCAATGCAGGATTCTTTAGTCAAAACCACCACTTTCAAATGTGAGTAGATTGAATTAGTTTTGTTATCTCTCTAAAATTGGAAAAATATCCATATCATTTTTAGTCATAATTTTAGTCCGAGTGCATTTTAATTTGAAATATCCACAAAATATATCAGTTTCTAATTTTTTTCCTATCTAAAAACAACAACAATATTGATGAAATAATTTAAAACAATTCATCAACGCTCACATTTATTTTCCAAAACTATCAGAGTAACCATACTCTGTCATCAGCCGGTGGAAGATGGTTTACGACAACTATTGACTCACTTACTCTCTGGATGTTGCTAGGAGAGGGCACAGTTGATGTTTCAACAAGGTGTCATAATACTTTGGAAAAGAACGTGAGTATTGATGAATTATTCTTAATTATTTCTTATCTACAGGGCGAGTCAAAAAAACCTGTACTCAAAGTAAAATAAATATTAAAATATTTCTTATCAGAATATGAAGGCAACCAATGCTTGAATCAATAGCTGCATATATTTACTGTTATCAGCAATAAGAATCTTAACATTTCACGGTACCTTTATTCAGTTATAACTATTTTGGTAAAGTTACTGCATTTTTGAAACAAAACAAAATATTGAGTATTGTACTCAATGACGCATGATATTTATTAGAATAAGTAGATACATGTATGAGACACAAAAGCTCATTAATAAGACACATCAAACTTGCTCAGATATTATTTTTATACATTAAATGCAGAATAGTGGCACAACAATGTCATTATTTCTTGAATTCAGCGGATCAAAGATAAAATCAGGCTTTTGTTTTGATCGGATTACTCATTAGAGTGTGCACCGTTGTTCAATATTGAAATTCAATAGAGCTTATGAAAGAAATATCACAAATCTTGTTTTGGTTTTTTTAAAATGTACACTTTTATCTAATTGAGCATAAAGCACATTTTCTGCTACCAATTTTAACCAACTAAAGTTCTTTTGAGACCTAATGGGACAGCCTCTCTGACACAATAAACAATCCTAGACATTTGTGCACATATTTCTAGAAATAAAATCCCAAAGTTGAGTACAGGTTTTTTAAATCACCCAGTATATTTACTACCTACACTTATAAGAAGAATATTGATTTGTGTAACACCACCATAGAATGGTAGGTATTTTTCGATACCAACATATCACCCAAGCCTATTCCAAGGTTATTGAAAGTTAAGTTCTGGGATCCAATCGCTATAGCTGTCCCACAATGTTAAAAGTTGTTCCGGCACGAAGGAAGAACTTTCTCAGGATACCTCGCAACTCGGGACGAAGGTCAAACATGAGCATCTCACACATACTGTTGTAGTAACCAACTGCGTGGACTTTGAACTGTATTATGTAAAATTAAAAAGTAGAATATAGTGGATCAAGTTATTTAAAAGAAGAAAAAATAAATATCGATTAAAAATGTCTCATTACATTAAAAATGTTTTATTTTTTCCCCTTCATATGTATGGAACGCATTTCTATTAAAATGAGTGATTAATACATTTGGCGATTTCATCACGTATTCATGATCGAACATCTTTCATCGATCATCTTTTCACTTCTTCGAGTAAATTTCATTGAATAAATTTCATCGAACAAATTACATCCAGTAAATTTTACCGAAAAAATGTCATCGAAAATGTTTCATCGAGTAAATTTGATCGAGTAAATTTGATCGAGGAAATTTGATCGAGTAAATGTCATCGAACAAATGTCATCGAGTAAATGCCATCGAGAAAATGCCATCGAGAAAATGTCATCGATGAAATGTCGTCGATGAAATGTCATCGAACAAATTTCATCGCACAAATTTCATCGGTCTTTTGACGTCGATGTGCAGTCAATGACCCAGTTACACAGGCTGTGTAAGCCTGTGTATAGTCATATAGTATCTTTCTGGTACCAATCTGTCTGAAATGGCGGCGGATATGGCTGTACATGTAGCCGGTCGAGGTGGTAGAGCTCGTTGCAATACAAATGCTGAAGATTTGTCAACTTTTTGTGACATGGGATTCACTCGGCGAGAGCTCAGCGCTTTATTTAACGTATCAGAATCTGCCATTGGTTGAGGCAGTTTGGTTTAAGAACCATCGACAAATGGCCGCGTAATTTGACCCATTTGACCATTCCTTGCAGGTGGCCAAATTGTCCAGCCCTGGCAAATTTGCCCGCTAAGTTAATCCAAAAGTAGCGCTTCCACACAAAAAATGGCATATTCTACCCTTCAATTGTTAACTCAATACCTAAATATTTTGTGTCGCTTCAAAAAAAAAAAAAAATCTTGGTTGTGTTTTGCCAGAAAAATGATGAAATTTCAGTCATTTTGTGGCTAGTGGACATTTTGCCAGTATTTACAGTTAATCCAAAAGTAGCGCTTCCACACACAAAATGGCATCTTCTATCCTTCATATATTGATAGCTGAACTTGATAGCAAAATATTTTGCGTCGCTTCAAAATAATTCATGGTTACGTTTTACAAGAAAAAAGATTCAATTTCAGTTATTTTTGGCAAAAACTATTTTGAAATTTCATTTTCAAGCTTTCATTGAAAGTGCACTATTACATTAACAAACAGGGATTAATACTGATAGCTTTACTAATACCTAAATATTTTGTGAAACTTCTAAAAATAATTTGTTTTACTGGAATGAAAATAAATTAAATTTCAGTCATTTTGCCACCACAAATCAATCATTTTTGATTTTTTGATTTGTTTCAAGATTTGATTGAAATGATAATTGTTGGATATTGACATAGGAAAACTCACCTTGTTTAATGATGAGGATACCAAATACAATCTCATTCATCACATGTAGTCACAATTTTGACTGTTTGTAATATTAAAAATGGATAAGATGAAGAATTTGATTTGGTATTCAAAAATGTAATTTGATATAAATAATTATTAATATTTAAATATTATTCAAGATGTTTAATTTATATTAGCAAAAACAAATAGATTAAATCATGTTAGTAATGTTTGGCCAAAAAAACACCATTCAAGCACACACCAATCCCCTCCCCACCACAAACCCCTCCCCTTCCCATCCCCACCACAAACCCACTCCCCCTCCCATCCCCACCACAAACCCCTCCCCTCCCATTCACAAAACCCCTCCACCACCACCACAAACACCCTACCCTCCCCACCCCACAGCCTACCATCCCCCACCCCATGCATCCATGCCACCACAACCCCCTCCCCATCACAATCCCCCACCACAACCCCCTCCCCATCACAATCCCCCACCACAACCCCCTCCCCATCACAATCCTCCACTCTAAACCCCTTCCCCACCACAAACCCCTCCCCCACCACAAAACAACTCCCCCACCACAAAATTACTCCCCCACCACAAACACCCTACCCACCCCACCCATTCATCCACGCCACCATCCCCCTTCCCCATCACAAACCCTCTCCCCAGGGCCATCCCATCCCCATTCGCCACCACAAACCCCTGCCCTCCACCACGACCCCTCCCTACCACTAACCCCCCATCCCAACCACAAATACCCTCCCCATCAATAACCCCCTCCCAACCACAACCACAAATACCATCCCCATCACTAACCCCCTTCCCAATCACAAACCCTCCAATTACAAAAATCACATGGTATTCGTTGCGCCGCCCATCACTCCAAAAACTTTTTTACAATGACAACACTTTTGCTTGATGCTAAATGGATGTCTCTGATGACGCACCCCTTGTATTTCATTGGCCACAAGTACTCATTTAGGCTAGTGGATCTGGAGGGGGGGTACTCGAATAGTGAAGAGGGTAGGGGTGTGCGGCTGGGCAGTCTGAAAACAGGGGCTTACCGGACTGAACGGGCACCCGAAAACAGGGGCTTACCGGACTGAACGGTCGCTGAAATTGGGATCTTAGAGAACAGGATTCTTATACAAAATTGTGTCTTATAAACTGAATTTTAGGCAAAATGTTGCCTTATGAACTGAATTTGAGGCTACATAACTCAAATTCAGAAGATTTTCACACATTTAAGATTTTTGGTTGAATTTGAGGTCAAAGGGAACTGCCAGTGGGGATGAAAAGGGGGTCTTATGGAACTGCCAGTGGGGATGAAAAGGGGTCTTACGGAGCAGCCAAAAGGCGTGAAAAGGGGGTCTTGACAGCCGCACATACCCTCAGTCTCAAACCCAAAATCACAAAATGTTCTGGCATCTCTTCAACAAGTACCAGAATTTGCTTAATTCAAACAGGAAATCAAACATTTTTACTCCATTGGAACAATTATTTTGGGTTTCAAACATGAAAAATAGTGAATTTATTACGCATTTTGTGTTGGTGGCCGAATTTGCCCACTAAATCGGTGGGACAATTTGGCCACCTTCTAGGACTGAAGCAACATTGAACATTGCACAGAAATATTCATGCATCAAATCTGTGAATTACAATTGTATTTTCTTTCGTGTTCTTAAAAGTTAACTAAAATCTTTGATTAAACTTGTTATCTTCTTCAACATCCCGCCATACCATGCATACGAAAACATGTTAAAGATAGCTTGTATGCCCAATCATGACGTGTTTACGCGACGGGGTCATTGACGCATGACTGCTGATCGACGACAAAAGACCGATGAAATATTTTCAATGACATTAATTCGAGAAAATGTCTTCGATACAATTTAATTGATGAAATTCATTCGGTAAAATATATTCGATGGAATTTCCTCGATAGAATGTATTAAATTTGATGAAATATTTTCAATGAAATATTCGGTAAAATATCTTCGATACAATTTCTTCGATAAAATTCATTCGGTAAAATATATTCGATGAAATTTCCTCGATAACATTTATACGATGAAATATTTTCGATGAAATTCAATCGGTAAAATGTATTTGAGAAAATGTATTCGATGGAAAATATACGATAAGATTTCTTCGATAACATTACATTAGTACTTATCGATGAAATCTCAAAAATCAGGTGAAAAACCGGTCGATGAAAGCTGTTCGAGCATAAATACGCAATGAAAAGATCAAATATTTTAATCACTCATTTTAATAGAAATGCGTTCCATACATATGTACTTGTTTTTTAATGAATATTGTCTCATATTTAATGAATTTCTGGGCTTTTCAGCCCCTAGTTTTCAGGAAAGAGCTCTCCTGAGAAAAGTAATAATCAAGATAAAATGTACAGACATGGCTACCTAAAGTGGTCTTACATTTTAGTTGCAACAAAATAATAATGTTTTTCCCCTGCCACTATCTGATCTGAGACATGACCAATTTCAAAGGACATAGTTGTTTGTGGTGGTTTTTAAGACCTTGGTGAACTATAAATAACAATGGCTGTCCTTATACTAGGTACTAAACTGCGCCACTAAAGTATCTAAACACTTACAAATGGTCAGATTTATTGGAACCTGAAATAGTATGCAAAAAAATAATTAATTAATTCGATTCACAGTTATCTTCTGTGCATTTTGACACCTCTTTTGTTGCGCTACGATGTTGTTTGGCGGATTTATGGGCAATTGAGTGGCTTAAGGTTGAATTCAAAAGTTGCAAAAGCTCCTATTCACCCCAATTCCAGAAGGGAACTCACACAAGCATCACACATAGACAAAATCAAGACAAAAGACACCAGTTTTATTAATTAAAAATTATTGATTTATGCCTCCCATCTCTGACCCTTTTGTTTTGTTATTGACAATTAGTGGATGTTCCTCGCAATTGATTTATCCAACACGCAATAAACAAATCATTTATAAAAGGCGGCCAAAAATAATGCTGATCTTATTCTCACAATACAATGCTCTTGCAACTTTTGAATTTGACCTTAAGCCACTAAAGTGCCCATAAATCCGCCAAACAACATCGTAGCGCAACAAAAGAGGTGTCAAAATGCGCAGAAGATAACTGTGAATTTAATTAATTAATTATTTGTTTGCATACTATTTCAGGTTCCGATAAATCTGACCATTTGTAAGTGTTTAGATACTTTATAGGCGCAGTTTATTAAAAAGAAACTGTCCATACTGCACATACATACCCTATCATTGTCCAACTTGAGTATCTTGGTAAGTAATAACACTAGCAAAGACTTCCATGTGTTGCGATGACTCTCAGATTCTAATGACAGGAAATATTCAAGGGCTTCGCTGCACACTCTGAAACAATGATAGAAAGTTATGTTTAAACTCATGCTGACAGCAATTGTTTTCAATTTTTTCTTCTTCTTCGAATATTGGACAAGTCAAATTGTTAGAAACTCGCAAAATGGTGTTCTACCATATGTTTGAGTTGAAGCAGCACCAGGCCAGGGATATTTGAACACTGATTACTATGGTTGGTTTGAAATAATTCCCCACCGTTTTCAGGCTGTGAAGGATTATGTTTACATTGATTATGGTACTGGTAGGTAAGGGTACATATACAGGGTTTTCCTAAAAAGGGTGCACATGTTCCACGTCATTGCTATAATTTATTACTCAGTATTTTGCTGAAATCTTTATAATCTTAAAGATAATTAAGTTATGCTTTCAAATGCTGTTTATTTGATTGTGTATTGAGAAAATAATAACAGCATCTGAAAGGTAATTTAGTCATCTTGACGCTCATATAAACGTAAATAAGATTATTAATTGAGCAGAATGACTCTTTCCACAAGCACATTTTTTCCTAATAAGTGGCATAACCCGTTTTAAAGTGCCTGTGATCGATCAAGCATATTGTTGAATCGGGAAGAGCAATTACAAAACCAACGGCATTTGAAAGCCAACTAAAAGACTACAACCAAATACTGAGTAATCAATGAGAGCAATGACGTGGAACATGTGCACCTTTTTTTAGGGACACCCTGTAGAGAGAGTTACTTGGAGATCCTAGACCATCATACCTTAACAATGCCAAATTATGCTCACAGCCTTAAAATACACAAATTAAAAAACCCAACACCTTAAAATTGAAATTTATATTAACACTGTGTACCACAGATTTGAAAATATGTACTCACTCTACAAGTCTCTTTTCCACAACTTCCATTTTATCTTTCCTGCTGTCATCTGCGTACATTTTAAATAACAGTCTGAGGGCGCATGCTAGACTAGCCGTTTCTTGGGTGGACAGGTTAGGCTTGTTCTTGCCACGGAAACCTGAACAGTAAAAACAAAACAATGTGTTACAATTTTATGGGGCCATACACTATAATCAGAGGAAACAATTCTCTATCAATTTGCCGAATAAAAACTGTTACTGTGTATGTACAAGACATCAATTAAGTTTACCAAAAACCTGTATGCACTTGTTTGTGTTGTACTTATGCCTGTTTCCGAGATGAGTGTTACAATTCAATATAGAATTATTTGTTTAGATTATAATATCATGTTTCTTTTAACCTAAACTCCATTATACTTGCATTCAAAATGTGAAGCATGATAGTATTTAGGAGTTTGCAGCTCATGTACAAAAACACTGGTCATGTAAGGAGCATGATCCATATTGGTGCTGCTGATTAAGAAATTGTCTTTGTCAAATTGATTGTTACCCCCACCCTCTAAAAGCGCACCCCTTACTGATTCCTAATATGTGAGCAGGAAGGGAATTCCTTATTTGTGTGTTTGGGTAATTGCGGCTCATTATCTCCTGCCAAAACACTGGTTATATAAGGAACATGATGCATGCTGGTGTAGATTGAGAAATCGTCTGTATAGATTAGCGATCAAAACTGTTACGCCCACCTTTTTCAATAAACTAGCCATGATTGCTGGTAATGTGAGGAGAAAGGGAATTTGTAAGTAGTAGCTTGGACAAGTGATCTTTTGTGGTTAAAACTATGTTTGATAATAATAATAATAATAATAAAGACATTTTTGAGCGCCTAACAACAGATAAATTCTCTAGGCGCTTTACAAAAACATCATAGCTGACTGCAGATGAACCAAAAACATAAGAGCGAAACAACAAAAGATTTGGTCACTGCAGTCAACTATGATTAACATGATAAGGCACTAGAAATATAAGGTCACAGCAACACACAATTCAATGGAGACAGTATTTTAATGTGGTTGGCTTGGTAATGATTTGTCAAGTAAAGATATACATTAGACAGGGTCATAACATCCCTCTATATATCAATCTCTGCTGAGGCTGTGCATATCTGGTGAAGATAGGGAGGATTCGACCTATATCGCTGTACACTTACCAGCCCCTCTCAGTAGGTCCCTTTGCACATTATTACTGTTAAACTCCTTTGCAAACCTATGTGATTCTAGTAGGCAATCTAGTAGTAAGAACAGTTGCTCTACCGTCAGATATCTAAACATGCCCGGGTCTTCCTCTTCTGGAGTGCTGGATTTAGGTGAGACTGAATTCAGGTCATTTTCCTGAAAGGACAGAGGGACAATAAATTAATATTCTCTGTCATCTGGTAGTTGTAAACTAGACTGGTTCCCCACATCCCTCCATATGGCTGCCATTTTAACTTAAAATGGCGGACCAAATCGAGGGACTGGGAAATATCATGTCCAAAAGGTGAGCGGAATAGTTGTGGATTTCAACGCCACTATCAATTTCACTACCCATGCGTAAGTCTGCCAGACAATAACAGTAAAGCACCTGATCGGTTCAATTTAAACTGTAATGAGTCTCATGACTGTCATGCTATGCTGTGGGTGATTCTGCATGAAAACCAATGACGCAGTGTGGTGGATTTAAGTTGGATGAATAAGCTCATGTTTATTCATGAGTTGATCAGCGCACACTTTTGGAATTGTTTGTTTTTCAGTCTTCACATTGAGCACCCTTGCAAGGGCCGTATGTAGATTGTGAAGACAGGAAGGTTTCAGTCTAACTGTAAACAGTGTAGAAAATCAGTAAGAGGGAGGTTATAATCACATGACCTAACTGACGGGTCAATTGCCAGATAAGTCAAATGGTGTGAGACGCAACGTAGAGCCTTCAAACAGTGGAGTTAGTCTAGTATTTTACCTATTTCCACTAAAAGAGGGACAATGATGGGGGTGGGGGGGGGGGGGGGGGGGATCAACCATTAGATATTATTCAAGATTATTCCTATGGTGAAAAAATTAACTTTGTATCAAAATGCAAAATGCAAAGTTAAAAATATGGATAACATTGAGGTGTCAAAACAACAGAAATGTATTGGTGTTTTTATTTCTTTTTAATTTTTTATAACCAATTTAATTAAGAGACTCTTTTAAGATTAAAAGCTGTGAGTCAATGTGATCTGGAGTTTGTAGTTTCCAATCAGACAACTCGATCACCAATTTTGATGAAGCCGATTGATCGATTTCAGCTAAACTGTCAACAAAAATGTAAGTCTTCCAGCTTATCTTTCTGTGATCTTGACAAATAAACAGACTATTTGAGTCTTTATACTGCTTCAAACTCATGAATGTTTCTTATACCAAGGCAAACTCATGATTATCTTACACTAAGGGTGCACCTTACTTACCTGTGCTGCTCTGAGATTCTCAGCGTCTTCATGTCTACTTGTTGCGGGGAAAAACAATATATTGTCTATAGTTTGGATGAGTTCTAACTGGACCACACACTTGATGAGCAGAGATGAAAATAACCTTTGGTCAGAGGCAGTTTCTGTGAGAAGAGAAGCAATAACATGGACACGTTACTTGATGCTCAAGGGTCATCCCACCTGTTTATCAGATTATTTTGACTAAAACAGAGGGTGGCCTTCACAATGCATCCCACAGGCTCTGGGCCAAAATGATATGACCCTAACATCCAAACTGAGTCCAAGCCTTCCCCAACATTACACTGGATGGGTTGAAACCTTAAAACCCCCGACATCTACTAAACGGTGGACAAACTGACTTTGAATCTTACTAGAAATTATTTACAAAATACAGAATCTATGGTGTTAAATTAATAAAAAAAGGGGCATCGTCAAAATTACATTCTTACGTTTCTTATCGTTTATCTTTGTTATATCAACTGATTTATACAAACAATATTTGAAAATACATTTAACCATAATATTTTGAAAAGGAATCGTAGTCTACTGAACATGGATAT
This sequence comes from Ophiura sarsii, assembly GCA_035610835.1. Classification (NCBI taxonomy): domain Eukaryota; kingdom Metazoa; phylum Echinodermata; class Ophiuroidea; order Amphilepidida; family Ophiuridae; genus Ophiura; species Ophiura sarsii. Next base: position 8,983,282 of record CM069448.1, on the reverse strand, counting down.
CAAGAGTAAAAGGCATTTAAAACATTTGGTACTGCAGCACTCTCTATTGCTCAAATGTGTCAGATTGGCAGATTGGCTGGATTGAGCCACTGGTGGAATGAGTAGATGCCTTGGTCTTTAACACTGAATATGAAGCCTAACCTTAAGAATTGGGTAAAACACTAACCTTAACACTGGGTAACTTCCTAACCCTGGGTTGAAACCCTCATCCTGAATCAAAACTTAGACACCGAGTCAAAAACCTAAACATGCTCCATTTGATAGGGACTTCTCATTGAGCTCCTTCATAGACACCATGTGAAGTGTATTTTTAGGTGCCCAAATTGACAGGGAAGTTTAGGTGAGCTTCCAAGTCATTTTACTACAATGCCATCTTAGACTGGAACGCCCTGCCACCACATATCCAGACCATACGCAGGAAGATGGAATTTAAATAAAAAGGCTGTGAAAAAACACCTGGCTGATTGCGCTCTGAAGCAGGAATCTGCTGATTTTATACGTGTGTAGGCTTATTGTCCAATGTGTCCAATGTCATTTTGTTTATTTTGTTACTCCACGTCCATGGCCCTCTTGTTGTGTTGTTTTGGGACCCCATTGGAAATAAGCCTGCACATGTAGCTGGCTTTTATGGGCTATCCTGGCCTTGCAACTTTTGGTGTTGTGGTGTTTGCCGTTCCAGTTTGGGATGGCATTGTGATATGCGTTATTTATTGAATGTGATTATAATTTTATACTCGTGTGATTTGTTATTTGTATTTGTTGTGATGCCAAATAAAAACTAAACTAAACTAATATCAAAAAATACTTGAGGTTCATTAACGAATCAGATCATCGGAACCCATTTGTAAAACAGTTAATATCCTTAGGAATTTTTAAAAGTTTATATAAAGCACTCCCTTTGCTGGCAAATACAAATCCCACTACTTACTATGATATTCTATGATTTTACTACTTGTCTTGCTCTCGGTACTCGTAGCACTAGCCACACTGTGTTGACTTCCCATACGCTTTAAGTTGCTCTTCTTCTCCGGTGTTGACATCATGTCTAACGCATCTGCTCCAGTAGAATTATGGTGGGTAGTTTCCTGAATCTGACATTAATACAAAATGACATTATAACGCTAACAATATGGATTTGCATCAAGATGCTATAATCAGGGGTGTGAGCGGTCACACACAAAAACCGAGGAAGATTACTAAGAACGCAGAAAAACGACGTAAAATTGGTGTAAAAACACAAAATATAAGCTGAAAAGCAAAGCAAAGGCTAACATTTTGGCATTTACAAAAAATAAAACTGCTGAAATCAGCTGAAAAGAGGAACTTTCACACCCCTGGTATAATATTTAGAGATATCTCTAAACACTTTCAAAATTTCCTGAAACAAATAATGGAATGACAAAAAGCAAGATATGGAAAAAGAATTCTGATATTTAGACAGATAACACTAACTCCATGGTATGAGCACGATCAAAATATCGTATATTTGGTATGGTCGGATGTTTTTTGGTATAACATATTGAATGCAATTTAAAAAAATCAAAAATCACACACATTTTCCTCTTTAAAATGGCTGTTGCCATGACAATAATCAATTTTTGAATTCTAAAATTGCATTTCAATATGTTATTCCCAAAAACCTTCCACCATACCAAATATAATAAACTTTACTGTACACATGACCTGGTGTAGGTGGAGTTTACATGTTATCTATCGTTAAAATCTGGATAATTTTGAACCCTCTACCACCTCCTCCAAGTTAGTTAACAATCCAAGTTAAAAAAGAGCAATAAAGTGTGATTTAATGAAAACAAGTGGCATTTATTTATTGCACATAGATGAATAATACTCACATGTTCTGGTGTAGGGAACGACTCTCTACTCACACTATCTGCATCAAATTTCCCTGATTCCTCAAAAATGTCTGGTTCTTGAGGTTTCCAAGACACTAGACTAAAAAAAAAAAGGGGGGGGGGGGGAGGAAAGATATTTTTCATTATTTATATAACATTACATGTCTGGGTATAATACATATCATCAATGTTCTGTCAAAACCTCATATCCTATCCTGCCCTTTAGTGTATAAAGTAATGCTTCCTGTGTATATCCATTGGGTAGTCGGCTCTAGACATGTTCAAGGGCCAAAACAAATCTATCAACAACTTGTAAGTGCTCTTGCCCCTGAACATGTATAAAGCAACACTTCCTATTCATAACTGTTGGACAGTCTTACCTTATCCAAGCTGAAGGGCCCTAAAAATATAGAAGGTTTTGACAGAACAGAGATGATATGTCACATGGACCCAGCAAAGGACATTGGTTACAAATGGGATCTCACACTAAGACTTGCCTAACAATTATTTTTAAAAAGAAGAAAATTTGAACAAGGATTCGAATCTCAGTTGTGGCAGCATTTATGACCAATATAATTTCAAGGCTGTGTCTTTCAACCACTAGACTAGCGAGGGGTGAACTGGCCAGAACATAATTTTAATCTCTTTTAAACATTACAGAATAAAGCAATACTACTATTATGATCAGCGCACACAATATTATGAATAGAGCTGCGACACACATGATTGTCCACCCTGAGCCGACAGTCATGTGGGTATTTCCATTACTGCATATTCATACTTGATGGTTTTCATACCGAATGTATTCATTTGCATCATTAAATTTGGATCTATCCTACACAATGCACAGACACATTTACAAAAGAATTTTATTTTCATGATTTAAGAGGTGCATGAGAAAACAATACAAATGACACCATCTCAAAATGTGCGTTGTATGGCACTGTAAATGGTACCAGGCCCATAGTTAGAGGAGATTAGATAACAGGTGAATAGATGGCTTATGCACAGACTGCAATAATCATTGCATAACATCCATGTGACAAGTAAGATGGGAGGCTTGAAACAAAGAATGGAAGAGAATCTTGCAGAGAATGGCATCACTCATCAAAGTTGAAGCAGACGTCAACAAGTTAAGAGCGCCTGAATTGTACTCACCCTTGTGGTACAGTATTGCGGAATATATCTAGCATACATGTGCATATCCTATCCCACATATGTGATGGGAATTTATCTCCATTAGCTATTACTAGCTGCTCTAGACAGTTGGTACCAGATCTTGCAAGTTGCTCATTATCTAGAATGAAGACAGAGGGGAAAAGAGAAAAACAAGGATTGTCAAAAATATAAAACATTCGTCAAAACAACTCATATGGCTTTTAATCAACATACATAACTTTTTAAACAATCATGAATCTTGATTTGCTCCCTTGGTGTTTCTCATGCTTTTTATTTATAACATTTGCATTATCAGTAATTAAGAAATTGCAAAATTTTCTTAAAATAATGAAAATAGGTTATCAACCATTTGGTTTGAGATGAACAGTCATTGTCAATACCTGTTCATGGTGAGTCGATGATAATGTAATCAGGACAAAGTGCAGCACTTATACTGAAAAAATGTTATGTTCAATTCAGTGATGTAAACTATGATTAAAACATACAAATCCACATCATATAGCTGTCATGTGCGCAGAAATCCTGGGGTCACTTCATTCATGCATTGGTACTCATAGTCCATGAGCCTGGTTTTTACTTGGATTGCACGCTTGGTAAATCCAACCTTCAACAATGTACCTACCTTGTTGAACACACCATAAGAGTTGTTGTAATAAATCCTCCAATAAAATATCATGGAGGACATCAAAGTACTGGGAGAACACATCTACAATGGCAAACAGGGCATGGTTACATGTTGTCATCATCCATTCCGTTTTCTGTAAGAAGTACACACAAATAGTTGGATACATTAACAGAAGTTCTCATTAAAGATCAAAGAGGATCAAACTGGGAGGTCTCAAAATGGTCAAAACAAATGTCTATCCTTTGTCAATAAAATGAAATGTTTGATAAAGTGTACTTTAGGGCAGAGGAAGGAATCTATTACACGTTACAAAAAGTGCTTAGTTTAACAGTATGATACACTTTATTCTGTTAAAACTTGATGCATGGCTGGGAACTAAAGTTTGCCGTTTCTGAATTTATATTTGTGGAGCATGCATAAATTTGAGGCATGCCTAAGATACAGTGAAGACTATATAAGTCTAAAACCATCAAAATCTAAAAATTGAAATTAAATTTTGGTGATACTTGTTACATTAATTTGATGTCTGACATTTTTTAATATTATGATTAAGGGGTGGGAGGGGGGGGGGGGGGAATCATCAAGATTTTTCAAAAAAATCAGAGCCATTCAGATTGTTTAACATTTAAAACTCAATTGATAAGAATAGTTCCTACAAAACATAATCAGGTAATAGTTAACTAGCATGTCCAGCCATAGTGTCAAATTGCAACAGTGTACAGCAGCTAAGAGCAAGATTAAATCATTGTCAAACTTTTCACTTAATAACGCAATATTGGGAACAAAACAGTTCTGCAATAGGTCAGCCCGGACCTTCAATTTGCTGTTGACAACAAAGCATCAAAATCAATTACTACGCTCTACTCGACCATACAGAAGAACGTTCCTAGTGACCTTGTGAGGCTGTGTAAGCGACCGTTGTTTACATGAGCAATATTTCCGAAATTCGTAAAATGTTTCACTCGATTTTCAGACTTTGACATGTAAAAAACATGTGAAAACTTGCACTATGTGTAAATATGATAACATGAGTATGTAGAGGAATCACTTTGTCAAATATTCTGTTCGATGGTAACATTTCACGGGAGTACAAAAAGGGTTCAATTTTGGCCGCTTTGGTGATGGTGCAATCTGAATTTGTTTGAATTCATGTAGTTTGTGGTCAACGGCATGTGACGTCACTCCGGGCTCACCTATAGAGCTTATTGCTCAAATTATTTTGACATATTATGAGGCATACCTCTGAGACTTGTTCTGGTAATTTCATATTGTCAAATATCCTGAAGACAATTCGAAACAAGTCCTTCCACCAATGCTTGACAAATGTGTGGCCGTAGCTCTTCATAATCTCAAACATCACAGTCAGACCCCTGTAAAATAAATGGAAAACAATTACATGATCTGTCCCAAGAGCCATAATCCAAAAATGTCAATGAGTCCTTTCTTGCAACCCAAATAAGGCTATAGTAAATAATATGTCATCCGAGAAAGATTTGTGAAGACATAATTTCTTAAAAGATGTAGAAATTTATAGATAGTGGCCACTATTGCCAGTTTGGCAGTTTGACCCATTTGGGTTGTTGTAGAGTTCCTTCTGGACGATAATTTTTATACATACAAATCATAACTATATTTCAATAAGTTCCAAATTGGCAAAAGATATTTGGGTTTTTATCTCTTCGTGTGCCAAAGTAATCCAAGCGTACACACATGATTATGGTCACACGTATGTGGGTTTTTTGGCCGCATGCACATGTCACGTATGTGATGCACAGTGCGCATGTTGCCTCCATGCATTCGCGTATTCTTCTGTATTCATTCGCTGCTGTAATGAGGCTTCACCAATTTGAAACTGATCAAACTATAGTTGACTATGAAAGGTCAATTATTGCTCTATTGGGATTACTAGACCCAGGAAAAGAAGAGCTGACCAGTGTCAGAAAGGTTATAATAATTTATTTCCTACAACCCTCAGTCAATGTAAGGAGGATATATGGCATGGCACTCAATGGGCCCACGTCACATGAGGTTGAGCTCGCGTAAAGTACGCCTGCTCAACCTCACCCCAAAACGGTGCCGTGGGTATCCGTTGTGCGCACTACGTCATCTCGACCTCAAGGCTCTGATTGGTTGGTGCTCAAACGTGAGAACTGAAAAACTCATGAGCTTTTCCACGCACCATCACGCCCCACTGCGTCGGTGGTTATGGCGCAGCGGGAGCACTGCGTTGGTGGATCGGCGCAGCGTGACGATCGTTAAAAAGGCTTCAGTTTAAATTGGACCAATCAGGTGCTTTGGTGTTGTTGGTTGGCAGTATTTTGTGAGTTCAAGCATGCGTGCGCAGCCTGATTGAAGTGCGCCCACGTATGTCGAACTGTGGCCAGGAGATTATGTGCCGTAGGTCCATTGGTTCAGCAAGATGACAAATCAACCTACCGGACTCATTGGAAAATAAGGAATAACATTAAATTAGTTTTTTATTACTCCCTGTGCCAATCTTACTACAGAATGACAAATTGAAATGTGTTTGAAATTGTTGGAGTGACCACTGCCCTCAATTCCCCCAATAAAACATGCTGATAAAGTGACATATATTTCATACCTTGTTCTGACGTCTAATTTACACCTATTGATAACACACGAGAGTTCAAATAACACTGGAAACCATCCTTTCACCCAAACTCTGTCATCTTCCGATACTGGCATCTCTTGCTCACCAGTGTGCTCCCTGAACATCTGTAAAGTATAAAGCAAGAAAGAGAAACTTATTTTGAAATTAAACAAAGATGTTTTCCTGAGGTCAACAAACAAAATGGCACCTGTAACATGAACAGAGATATCCAAGGTAACATTTTATATCCATGTATTTTGAAAGAAAAACATCATTTTCTAAACTTATACTTCCAATTTAGTATATAGCATACCTTTACTACCTTATCACAAAAAACTAATCAGATTAAGCCGATCTGAGAATGTTTTTTCTATGTCCGAAGATCTCTACTCAAGTTAAAATATTTTGATCTGCTAAACTCATACTGACTGTGAAATCTACTTAATATAATATGCTGTATGCTGTATATGCTTGCTGAGTGACATCATCCATGGTGCAGTTGGAATACTGTTTTGTGTCCAGTTCATACACTCCCTCATCTTTATTCATGGCATCTCTTTCCTTTTTGACTACCAATATGAGTGAAAGAGATTTCTGATAGGGATCAAAACATCTCAATATGAGTTGAGATGATTTGACATCCTGCACCTGAATATGCCCAATCATACCGGATTATATGGATCAAATTCTCAAACAAGCATGAATATGGAATCAAACTATTCATACCTGAGGTTTTTCCATGACATATTTTGCACAGTTTCGTATCAGCCTGATGGCCTCCATACTTGTGTCAGGGAATGCCGCATTGCAAGCAAACTCAGACAGGCACTTGACTGCGTCCTGGAATGAATCGATTGTTGACGAGAAGTACTTCTCAAAAACAGATGCTGAAAAAGAAGCAAAGTAAACAACAGTGTGAATAGAGAAGAATGAGCCTATAACCGGTGTCTTGGCTCAGGATAGTGCAGGATATGCAAATTATTGTTTACTGAAAAAAGAGGGAGCCAGTTGTAACCAGTCTCTGCAATCCTGGCTGGGCTATGTTGTGATAAATGGCTACATGCCAGCAGGCCGGCAGAGAACTAACCTGAGCCAGTTACGATAGTATGCATAAGCCATGCATACACAGTCTTGTTCTACCATGGGAAATTAATATCATCCAATGCAGAGCTGCCAATTAGGCCCCCCCCCCCCCCCAAAAAAAAAGAGGAAAAAAAGAAGGTGTTTGCTTGTCCAAATCCGACCGACTGTCTCCTACGGTCTCGACCGTGAAGTTCTTAACATTTTCTTCTTCTTTTTAAAAAAATAATAATAATCACCTTTTTTGTTGGTGAAAAAAAAAAAAATCATAAAAATGGAATAAAAACAAGGTTTGAAACACCCCTTTTTTTTTCATTGAGATATTTGTCTTTTGCATATGTATTGTTATTTGTGAGTGTTCATATTGACACTTGATACAGTATTTAATTTTTCTTCTCAAAAATCCGACCTACCGACCCAACTTGGTTTTTTTTGACAATCAAACCTTAGGGTGATTTTAATAATTACATGGGTAATGTAATATTGATCAAATCCCAATCAGGGAGGTTGTCATATTTGTGTGCCTAGATAGGTTTGCTTTGAGGGAGTCTCCCGCAGGATCAGGGAGTGTGGGAAACTCTGCTGATGACCTAACTAACCTGCATGTCCATTCACACCAGCAAGTTAGTCAATCATTTGCTGTTATTTGCACAGAAATAGGTTATATGTTATTTGCATACCTTGCACATTCCGCCATTCCTCCTTATTGCCTAATCTGCACATACACCAATTTTTATTTTGTATGGTATAATGGAATACTACAAGCATATCTATCTGTGAAGTGCCACTGACTATTAATGTGCAGGCCATATTTTAATAAGCTCAATTCTATTTCTTACCATAACCACCAAAGGTGAATGAAAAACTATGATGTAGAAATGTGTGAATCAGGGAATATGGACAAATATATGGAGCAAATCTCTGTCAATAATAGACACAAAATGAACAGAAATTAAGAAAATTTAGACATTTAGAAAATTGAACCAGGATGGGATATGCTTTGGCGACTACAAAGACATGACAAGTATCAACTGATAACGGTATTAGGGGTCAAAGTGTGTGTTTTAGTGCACAATTAACAGTTCATTTCCAATTGATTATGGTTTATTATTGTGCTGGCTTCAAGAAATAATATGAAGGTTCCCATGTTGTATCTTTGTACCACGTTAGGTCGCTCTTGAGCTTTGTAAGAAAAAGAAATGGAGAAAACCAAAAAGTGTATATCAAATGTTTGACTGACGGACTGACACACACACCCCGGATACAGCCATAAGGTCTCTCCTACCAACGACCTAATAAGTAAACCTATTTTTTCAAATATTATTCTCTAATGAGCAAAATTCAAATAAATGTGTGGTTTTAACAGACACTCAGCACAAAACAAAAATCATGACCATGACATACTTTCCCCAACAACAAGCCAGGACAATAACGAGAACAATCTGACTTTGAGGAATGGCGTACAATCAATGTATCCCAACAATCAATGACACATGGATCAGATATATGATCTACCAAACAAAATGAGCTGAGAGATATATTGATAACATGGGAGGATTAGTACCCATGGAAAGAACCATTATATGATCGAGTAGAACACAGTAGTTTGAGTTTGTTGGAAACATTCTCACAGGTACCCAAAATAGAAGCCATTTTTATTATTCAATCCAACATAAAAACGTACTAAAGAAACAGATGTAAGATCCAGAAAGAGAACAGACCAGGAGAGAAACTCCACTCAGTGCGACTCAACACTAACGGTAACAATGTGAAAGCGACAATCATAGTACTGAAGAGGATGGGAACATCATAGGAAATCATTTTTATCATTCAAAATCCAACATCAAACATACTAAAGAAACATTGGACAGACATTGGGAGAACCACACTCAATGTGACTCAACACTAAGGGTAATATATGTGAAAGCGATGACCATAGTAACGAAGACTCAAAGAGGTTAGGCCTGGAAGTCTAGTTTTAAGTACAGGTCCAATGACTGGATCTAAGAGATGGTAAAGTCCCTGGGCAAGCACTGCTCTTGCCAGCAAAGCCAGTCATCTTCAACTATATATCATACCTAGAGGATCACCTTGTTATTGGATCTCTAATCTCAGACCAGTATAGAAAGCATCCATAACAAACAGATGGATAAGAAAATGGCAGCAAGGAACAGGCAACAGGAAAGCCTCATATTTCTTGGTATGGATGAACTTGACCAATGCAGATAAACCCATTTACACAACCTTTTCGAAATCTAATCCTGTTAATAAATTGATATAGCCCAACACAATATTAGATTCTGATGACACAAACTGAAATGTGTGAACTTCCTGATTTTTTGTTAAATTGTTCGACTGTAACATTTGTAGCTTTTTGACATGTTAAAGGCCAGATAGAGTGCCCTTTATGATGATGTTTTACTCTTAATCTACCAGCTTTTGGAGGAGCCTGCCAAACCCAACTAGGGCCAGTAAGGTGTATTCTGGGCCCCACTTACTGTACACAATTTATTACTAAGAAATGATTTCATAGAAAGGAGATCTTTTCAACAGTCCTAAATCAGAACTTTAAACTTGTCTGACCATTTTGTCATGAACGTCCTTATTTCATATATGAAGAGGGGCCAAAGAGAAAAATGGGAAATCTGCTTATTTGTTTTGCAAACAATAATTCTCTTTTATGTTTAAGACAAGACAGCACTAGAAAAGATGCAGTTGTGATGATGTAACTACACATTTGGACACAAAGTCAAAAGTACTTCACAAACTAAGTCTTATATACCCAACACCATGATAGAATTTTTTTCAGCTTCAAGTGTGCATACACTTTAATAATAACCATTTTGTGCGCAAGTTTTTTCCAGAAATACTTTCACTATGGATATTTTCACCATAATTTTAATCATCAAAATGTAAATATATGTTATTAATTATTTGCGCTTTCAAATGTTGTATATGCTGTATTTTTGTCCAACACTATTTTACTAGATTTGATCAATTTGCCCTAGGAAATGAACACACACTGCCTAACTTTTAAGTGTTAGCCCTTTGGGCCTTATAAATCTGAGACAAACCTTTTTTTCCCTGAAGTAATGGGAAGGAAGCAAAGTCACAATCTTTTTCAATATTGCCATACGTGTGCTACACCATGTTTATGTTAGTAACTAGATTCTGGCCACCAAGCATTGATCATCATTAAGTTTTATTAGTAATGTTAAGCATTCTTAGAATTCAGTTAATATCGATTACGTGTGTATATCCATTATCTTTAATAATATCTAAATCATGCTCATGAAATGTATGTGCATAAGAGGCAAATACCTTTGCAAAATGTAAGGATTTCATCAATATAAATTGGCACAATGTTGGTGTTTTTTAAAAATATAGTGTTTCTATATCGCAGTCAATCCAGGTGAGAATTGGTCCAAACCATATCAATCAATTGCTATACCAGGTGTTGTTTGATATGGTTGAGCTGTCAACTCAACTAATCAACTACAGATTTGCTTCTTATCCCTCAAGGAGGAGGTATATTTGTCTCAGATTTTTAAAGTAAACCCCTCAAAAAATCACCTATTTTGTTTGTTATATGTTCAAAATGTGTTGCATATCAGTAAAAAGCTGATGTGTTCATCTTTCAAATGATACCACATTTGTAGCAATCACTTGTTTTAGTGCTCAACCCCTTGTTTGAGAATTTGGAGAGGTCTTCATTTGAATGTGCCAAAATCCTCCCTATTTCATGCTCAAAACCAATAGAGCATCATTCCACATTGTAGTGGTCAATGTAACACGTCATTGAAAAGATGAAATAGTTGTTATTTTGAGCACAGAATAGTGGTTGCATTTGGAACATTTTGAATGAGACCTACACACATTCCCAAGCAATCGGTCTTTTTTCCATCGGTACCAAATTCATAGCAATAACTGGTTTCAGTACTTAAAAGTACTATAACCAGTGATTGCTAGGAATGTCTACCGTTGGTAAAAAGAACAAATTAGCTTCTCATCGATATGTAACACAATATGAATATACCGCAAAATATCCAAAAAATTGGTGATTGAAAACAAATGGTCAAACTTATTTTTGAGGAGTTTAGTTTTGCCCAAGCCTTAACAATGATATTATTTGACCCACAAACCATTGACCCATCATAGCAGCATTAACCAAGATGAAAAATTATACTATTAATTTGAAATTCACACCTTTTGACGTCAGATCAATACTTTGAAACAAGCAGCCTAGGGATAAATGGAAAAAACACAGAAACAAATGTTGCAGTCTCAAAAATCTGTGTATCACATTTCTCCCCTACTATTGGTGGGTGGATGATTTAGAATACCAAAAGACAGGATAAACATTGGATAGCTGTATCATAAAGTACTCTATGTTTTTATCCTTATTACATGTGTTGGTTGAAATTGTTCAAATAAAGCAAAGTGCTTGGGTGTAAAAGATGACACAACTTTTTTTTAGTATGTGTGACATAACACTATACATAATCTCACCACAGGTACCATATCATTTACTAGGGTCTTGCCATCAAAAATGTTTAGTTGACATGCTTCAAATATATATATTTGGCCGAAATGTGTATCATGTCCAGAGATTTAGTATAGCAACTATTTTACCACAATCAATCAATGCAGAAAAAGTCCAGGATTTTAATTTGAGCAATGCCCTTCTTTGATGCGGGTTATAAGAATGCTGTTGATAGACTGACATATTTGTGACCCGTCACGTCAAAATGGACATGTTGGAGGCCCAAGTCAATTCTGAGTTATTAGTATGACTTGAAAGAACTCATTTTAAGCTTTGAAGTGATACCATGTTGAAGGGGAATAGACTTTGTAATCACAAGATATGATTTGAAGAAGCATATTTTTGTCTATTATTTTCTTTATATTTCACTAAATATATTGGCCTCTATCTCAAATCCGTGTTTGCTGACAACATGTCCTTTTTGATGTGACCAGTCACATTTAGAGGCTTTAATTTGATTGGCTATCAAAATGACTTTTTACACATAAGCAACCAATCACAAGCAATGCTAGATAACAATGGTTCCAAAAGGAGCTATATCATTTATTCAGCCAATTGAAGATCATTTAAGAGGTGGTGAGGCAAAGCAATGTGATAGCTATAATTTGATTGGCTATTAAGATGATTGACAATCACATGCCTCTTTTTGACTTACAGATAATATTGCCCGTTGTTTGGAATGCTAGCTCCACGATGCCTTCGTCGTGGTCAGATGCGGCCATATGGAATACAGAAAAGACGTTTTTCCAACCAGAACGGATATTTGCTGCTTGTGAGTTCACCATCTGCGCTATACACCTGACCACCATGTCACGTATTGTTGGTGATCTGTTGAGGAAAGCAGAAGACATTGTACTTAATACTTAGTGGAAAACTTTGTGCAATATCAAGTCCATCAAAAGGGGCACTTGGCTCCAGAAATCAAAATTGAGAATTTTATGTATTATTAAAGCCAGTTATATAACATTTATTTTAATGCATTATTTTTCCCAATTAGGCATTCCAATCAAGAGTTATGGCTTTTTAGCATCCGCTCATCTAACAGCTTCAGGAAATAATACGACTAAGTGAAAACGGGCTTTGAAGTTGGGAAACTTAAGAAGACTTAATTGAATAATCGAACAGGGTGAACGACAATGACACTTTCTGGTCAGTTAGTAAATATTAAAATTAGCTGTGATGATTTTAAAGGCATTAAGGAAAGGTAAACCAAAGAAGAAAAATAAATCTACCTCCAGACCATTTTCATTGATATTCCAACTTTGACTGGCCGTACGTAGCACAGTTTGCTGTTCAGCGCCAAGCGCCCCCTTTTGATGTGACGTGTCACATTTGATCCACATTTTGTTTTTTGTTATTCACAATAAATCTTCCTATCTAGCCATTTGCTATCACAACCAACTTACTTATTTCGTTTCATAATGTACTCAAACGGTCTCAAGAATTCCTTCTGGAATTTGAAATTTGGCAGTTCTCCTTTCTCCAGAAACTTCATTGACAATTGACGAAGGGAGTCGATGGCAAAGAATGCCACGTCTTCATTGGGATTACAACCGACCTGAAAATACAAAACAGAACCATAATGCATTACTGTCACACTACTATGGGTACCAAATTTGCCATCTCAAATACAACAATTTTTTCCAATAACAGCAACATATGTGACCCAACATGAGTAAATGAGGCACAATGCGGCAGTAGCTCATTTGATTTGAAAGCAAAAATATAAGTCAAAATCATAAAAAGTAATATTTCTGAACTTTGATACATCTTTTATCATCCGCACCAAAGATTCAAATTCATGAAATAAAAAGTTAAACTACAATTTGAGGTATTTCATTTTCATTTATTCCATTGAATTGTTAACAAAATCCAAACTTTAAATATCCATAACTTGGCTATATGTATTTGATGTTTTGAGATAAAGTGATTTTCAATCATCCGTAACTTTGGTTAGGAATATGACATAACATTGACATTGGTACCAAAATGTTCCTATCTTATACATATTATCAAGATATACACAACTCAATATTGACATGTCCCTCATTGTGCCTGATTTACTCATGTTGGTTCACATGGTGTTTTTTTCTTCGGTACATATAAGACAGCATAAAATGCTATATGGTATGCAAAGTTATATTTAAAAACTTGTGAAAAGAGAAAGTGCATCGCTTCCCACAAAAAGTTTCTCTTTTTTAATATCATGTTTACTTGTCTCATTTTCCCAAAACGATGTTCTCAGAAACAGTGACAATTTTCAAAATCCTATACAATTTTGTTTGTGTAACACCCCCACACAATTAAACCTTTAAGAAATTGAAAATACCATGTTTACTTTTCCCCAAAATGTCAAATATCCCCCAAATGATGTTTCCGTTAAGATGAAATTTGCCAAAATCCAATACAAGTAAGTGCTCCTTTTTCTGAAAACATAATTTTGAGGAAATGTGACTGTTTTGTGAGAAGTAAACATGGTATCTAAAGCGGAAACTTAAAGTAGGTAGCCAAGGGTTTCACCTTTTCATAACTGTTTAAATTTTCCAAAACGGCTCATCTTATCTGGAGTTATGCAAACAAACATTCTTGAATATAAGGGGGACTTACTTTTTTTTAACCCTTTATCTTTCTTTTATACTTACCCTATTGAAATGATCACCCAGGATGGACCATATCCTAGACCATTGCACACGAACACGACCCATGTTGTAGTAGGATATCTCAACTATCTTTGTCAAACTAAACATACGAGGAGTGGTGTGGGATTGCAGCTCCTCTAATGACACTTGGCAAAGTGCTTGCACAAAGTCAACTGCAAAATGAAAATAGAGAAGGAAACTGAACTTGGTAATCATGCCCTTGTGTATACACTTCAACTCATCACTGTACAATGATACCCAATTTGGCTGGATTTCACTTTGCTCCGTGCAAGGCTGTGTAGACTTTAGTTATTTCCCTATAGATTCTCTGATATGGAATCAAATATCTATAAATCTCAGGCTGGGCTGGTGTGTGCTTTTAAGTTGAACTTGATGTAATTCTTGTTTCTAAAATTGAATCTATATATATCCTTCTGAAACACTGCCATGCTTTGTAGCAGTTAAAAAAACATTTCTTCGGAATTGGAAATCAGCCATTAAGTCATTCATCTCATCAAATGAAATAGTTGTAATTTAACCCTTTTATACAAAACACAAATTATTTCGGAGAATAAACACTATGCGGGGAAAAATTGTACACAACGCATAGATGCAACGCATGGGTGGTTAATTGTTAAATTGAAGGGAAAACAGGTTCTGACCTCGCTCTATAGAAAGCTTTGTATTTCAAAAAGTTGCGATCGGTCTCACAGTTTACCTTATTAAGGTCAGGTATATTTACCCTTAAATCCCTAAACACGAAGCAGCTACATTTCAAGTTATAAGCTCTGCCGTCTTTTTGACCCAGTTTTTTGGGACACGCTATACTTACCTACAGCGTCACCATCTAACCTAGTAGACCCAGTAAATATCCTATCTACAGCAACTACTATACTCTGTGATGACGTCTCCCCCATGGCCTCCTGTAGACTGGCCATCTTCTTCTGGTCCAAGTTTGCTACGCGTGCCACTACAAGTAAAGGTAATAATAGGAACAAAGTCAGACACAGTTAAATATAATATTCCATATTCTCATGGTTCATGTGACCAGTTACACCATGCTGATGTACGTTAGATAATCTCACGAGCTAGAAAAAGGGAAACATCAAATCTTTCTAATAACCCTTTGGTATCTAAGAGCTTGGTTCCAAATTATTTACCTCAAAATACCCGAGAAGCTGTTAATTAAACTGGTTTCTTTGAGTTTACTTAAATATGGAAAAAAGTAGGTACTCTTTGATCCTTTTTTATACATACTTTTTGGGTATACAACTTTTCTGAGGGCCGTAGGAGAGATAATTACTTTTAAGTATATCACTTTTCAGACAATATATTCTAAAAATATATGATAGCAGAACTTTATTTAAAGTTAATGCTTGTAGGAAGTTTCATCATAACATCTCAACTTTGCACATGAACCAAAACAATACATCTAAAATTACAATAAACAAAATTGAACTGTCCTCTCAGAAAGAAAGTGGGTACTTTGCTAAACATGTTTGTTTGAACTCAGTTTCTTACCATCCCCTGAATCTAGTAGATCATTGTGATGTCCGGCCCCTCCATTTGGATTGGTATTCAGGAATTTCCTTTTCACACCTGTGCCTATGAGTTGTGCTAATTCAAGTTGTGATATACATTTAAGAATCTGAAACAAAAAAAGAAGGTACAATTAAAAATTTACAAAATCAGGAGGGTTGTGGCAAAAAGGGAAGGGGACTGGCGCAGCCCTTTTATGGCAAAAATAATGTATCTTATATGAAGTTTTCTAACAGTATACTTCCTTTTAACATGATCAAAGTTAGCTTTTTCTCCAAAAATCATGTAGTGGTAAAAGTAAAAAGCAGTATATTACTTTTATTGTCTTTACAAGTTGCAACCTTTTCCTAAGTGATTGATTATTTAACACAATCCATGTTAAAAGGAAGTATGTCATAAGGAAAATACATATAAGATACATCCTTTTGCCATAAAATGGCTGCAGGGGTAGCAGACAAAGACAACACAGCTAAAGTTTAACCAGTTCCAAATGGGCGAGAATTGTGAGACTTTTATTTGTCCATGCGCAAAAAAGAATCCATATGATTGTGCATAGTTATTGGTGAAAGTGTGCGTTTGCTCATCATATAAGCAGGTATCAGCGAGCGGGTAAGTAGGTATTCCATTTTGAGCCTGCGGTTAAACATTAGTCTCGCAATGTTCACCAAATTGGAACTGATTAAACCATAGAACAAATTACAGTATGGTTTCAAAACAGAAAATGTTGAATTTGTATTTCATTGAAACTCATGCAATCAGCACAAAACAAATAAGAATATACAGATTAAACTGGAATGTTGTTCCCACTCCATATAGTACACCATGTGTTATTTAATTTAGACAGACTGATTAAAAATAGGAAGTTGGATGATTCAATGTTTGATCAATTAATGTAATATGATATATATCTTCCTAGTGAATTAGGTTCACAGATTACAGTTTGATTGCACTAGTATGTTTCAACATAAACCACATTCATTCGTACCATTGAATTTTTTTTTCATTTCCTCCAGATGACAAATCAATGACTTACCTCTAACCATGCTCTCCCTAAGTAATTGCCATCTGTGTGCGCAACTGTAATTAGCGTCTTAATCGTGTCTATATTCTTTGTCCTCATTTCCGTGATGGATGAGTTTGCTGTGAGTAACGTAAACTGCGAGAGCGCTTGCACGTACGCATCCCGCTCTGTTTCCATGCGGAATATGCAGGCTATGCGGATTGCACATCTCATCCCGTCCAGGCAGAGTGATGCGATCTCTACATCGTCACAGTCCTGGAGACCGACACTGAAAGCTGCAATTAGTGCTGTCCATGTTACCTGATGAGTGAGTAAAGATTGGAAGAAAAAGTTTAGTATTTTAATTGAAATATTTTTTGAAATATTACAAAAGGTTGTTGGATGATGCATCCGGGCCTGGTAACTTTTGCGTAGGACAGGTGAGGATGCAAAAGTACCAGCCCGACTGGCAGGTTAAGTTTTTCAACCTCACAGTGTAGAGTCTGGCTGGTGGAATTTCTGCCGGGCAGGTATTTTTGAGTTATCTGCTCGACTGGCTGGTTGAAAAAAATCTGAAGTTCCAGCCCGGGATGCATCCATGGCAACAACTCATTTATTTGAATGGCAGTAACGACAGCTATATATTTGACAATTTGTTTTTGTCAGCTTGATCAGCAGAGAAATGTTCTTGAGTTACACCAGCATGCTTCAAATTCAACACATGACCAGTGGGCTTCTATCTACAATGTCCACTGGTTCTCATTGACATAACATTGCAACGTACTGCTTCTTACATTGTTAATAGCATTTTTACAAATCTTCGTGCAAGTATTAAAACTGATACGACTTCAATCCAGACTCTGTAGTTTTGTTTTGCATGTTACATTTACCCACCACTCCTACCACCCCAAGGAATCTCCCCGTCCACACAAACTAACCTTAAACATAGGCCTGACATGTTCATGGTGTGTAGCGCTGGTGAAACTTGACTGGAAATGACTGACACTTTCCATCAGTACCTTGGCAGTGTTAGCTATGGCTTCCATCTCCATATTGTACAACAGTTGCCTTTGCTTTTCACTTCTTACATCTGCTCACAAATAATAAGGGAACCATGTTTAAGTGAGGATAAAATATCAAAGTGTTTAGGAGGCCTAGACATGAGGACATTAAGATCTGAATCGAATACATAGACTACTTTAGGCAGAACACACATGACTAGATTGATGTAATCATAGTTGCATTGAAGAAAGTTCTACTGCACCAATCACTGTAATATAGCAGTCAGATTTGAAGCTTAGGTTAAGTTCAGACTATGCATTGTTCACCACCGCACAGGGCATTGAGTTAGTGGTGCTTCCACCCAAGCGCACAACATTTCATTGTAGGTCACGTCGAGTCAATACAGGTAATCAACAATACAAAACAAGCACTGTGGTGAAATTGGTTAATGATAGCAATACTGCATCACACCAAAACTTGCTGTAATGGTCAATGGACATTAATTATTTATGACTCTATTTCAATACCGCACAACATAGCACATTAAACAATGCCTAGTATTCTCGTAATTAACTTTAAAAACATCGAAAGCTGTCTGTACTATTTGAAATTCTTATTTTTTATTAATTTTGTTCTTTTCTGGGTAGGTGTTGGTGTTGAGGGGGATGCATGCTTAAACCATCATGGAACATATCCTATTATAATTATACATTACCTGATCCTTTTGCAGCAGGTTTCCTGGTGGCTGCAGTTGTCTTTATTTTGATTTCATTACCCGATATCTCATCATAGATATTAGATAGATATTCCACAGGCAAATCTTTACTGTCATTGATGCCACGATTCATCTTGATGTACTGCTCCTTGGTGATTTTCCTTTTTACCTGGCGTGGTAAAAATATAAGTATATTCTTTTACAACACAATCTTTATATCTATAGTGCATTATGGTATACATCATCAGTTGGTAGGGAGAGGCAAGGAAGGGTACATCAGGGATTCTACAATATTGGGATAAGACACTCCTTTACTGCTCAAATGTAAATAATGGGTCTTGTTAAATAGCGCCATCTCTCAGTATGCTTCCCACATAGTTATGGTTATGTCATGT
Organism: Ophiura sarsii; assembly: GCA_035610835.1. NCBI lineage: Eukaryota > Metazoa > Echinodermata > Ophiuroidea > Amphilepidida > Ophiuridae > Ophiura > Ophiura sarsii. The sequence continues at coordinate 8,964,101 of CM069448.1, read as the reverse complement.
TCACATGAGCGCTGACTCATCAACAGCCTTCCGAAAAAATGCAAGAATTTATGTAGACTTGTTTATGTAGACTTGAATAAAGTCTGTCAGACACGAAACAATAACGTTATGGCGAAGGTAACAAAATAAATTTCAAATGTATAAAACAAACAATGAAACATGAATTACTAATATGATTTAAAAGCGTTTAAGTATTATCATAATTTTGGAAATCACAATTTGTTTGCGTGTGGAATTTCCCCAGCAATTTCGTGTTATTTTCAATTAAGTCTATACCTAAGCAGATGACAAAAGTCACCGACATTTCAACTACAGCGCCATCTATCAGTGTGCTCGCCAATAAGTTAAATGAGGCTTCCGATAGGAAGCCTCATTTAACTTATTGGCGAGCACACTGGAATTTCAGCCTCCTGTGTACACACACAGTCTTACTTTCAATAATGCTGCAACTGATATTGGTTGGGGTTATTTATAAGGCTCATGAGTACTAAATATTACTACACCAACTTTGTATGCTGGTAGCAATGTGCTCAAAAGATTTAATTTTTGTCTTATGACCCCCCCTCCTTCCCCAGCACTCATTTAACACGACTCCCATGCATGCAGGCGACCCAGGAGCTATACCCCGGATGGGTGGACCAAGTTGCCACTTTATTTGTCACATGTGTTACCTTGATAGATTTATTTTCACAACTACCTCTAAGACATTAAACATACTATACAAATTAAGGCTGTGACTTATACCCGGGTACCCGGGTACCCGCCCGCTATTCCGGGTACCCGGGTACCAAATTGGGTACCCGAATACCCGAAATGTTAAAAAAAAAAAATTAAAAAAAAAAGTTTTTTACAATTTTTTTTTTTAACATTTTTTTTTAAAGTACAAAATTTGTGTCCCCAAATGACCTCTATTGACCCCATATGTGACAATTTTTTTTCTTCTTTTTTTTCCTATTTTCGGGTACCCGGGTACCCGCCCGAAAAACGGGTCGGGTACCCGGGTACGAAACTACCCGTGCATTCACAGCCTTAATACAAATACCTTCAGAAGAGGCCAAATAACCATAGGTGTTGGTGATTATTATGTAGCTTTTCAATCTAACTTATCTACTCAAATGATGTAAACAAAAGATCATTGGTTCGAGTCTTGCGCCGTTGAATGTTCTTGATTTTAAAGTTGGAACATATAACGGCTCTAGTGATGAGTTTCTCTAATATACTGTATTATTTTGCATTTGTGCTCGTCCCTCTGTATACCTTCAGGTATCCTGATTGCGGTTCTCTACATTGTTTCAGTTTGGACTGGTTTTGTATATACTCAAAGTTAGTTTGACATTTACTGCAACTGTAATTATTGCGCTTTAAGAAAACAAAACAGTAAAGCAAGAACATTTTCTCTACCTGTAAGCTATGTAAATCCGTTGCTAACATGATGACGGAGTATGCCAGCACATAAGCGGCATCGGCTGTGGCAAATATTGCTTGTTCAGGATTGGTTGAGCAGTAATGACTGGCAAATTTCTCCATCATTCTATCAATCTTCTGAGCTTCCCCCGGTAACCGGAAGCCAGACAAGAACAGCCGAAGTGCAGAGACAAAGTCTTTCCCGCGGAAGTCGATCAGGTCGACATAGGCGTACATCACTTCTTTATTGTATCTGTGAGGTATAAGTTATAACATATTTTGTAATTTCTACATAGGTGTACGAAATTTGGAGTGACAATACATGGATTTGTTGAATAGAATTTTAAGCACGGGATAGGTTCTGAGACAATTTCCTTCCTGGGTTCAATTCAGTTATATTTATATAATCTTAAACTAAACATAATTCAAACAATATAAACATGACAGCTCGTTTGAGTTTTTGCAGCATCATATCAAAATCATAACACATGTGTAACATGAAATTGCAAAGTTAGATAGCAAAGTGATCCTCCCAAAAAGTATGTGTAACACAAACTTGAAATTTAGATAGCAAACTGATCCCCAAAAAGGTAACTATTATTGATGAGTCTACTTACTTGTCATTTTCCCCCATGAAGTCTCCCATCACGGTCTGTAAAATACATAGTTATAAAATGCAGTGTTAAATATTAAGAAATATTTATATACTGATACTTATAGAACTGGAAAATAATTGGATTGTCATATGCCCCTTAACCCTAACCCGCCAAACTACCTCCAAATAAACCAGGCAGTGCTTATTAGCCTAGGCATCCTGTGTCTCATTCTGTTAGCCATGGCAGACTATATCTGGCAACAAAAGATTTTTTCTAGCATTCCTCATTTGTTCAGGCTAGGGCAAATTGGAGGTACTTTTCCCAGATTACTTCCTCCTAGACGTTTAAATGGTGAGGGTGCCCTGCCAACAGCTGTTAACCTGAACACTCCTCAGGGTTGCAAATCACTACAGTAGCTATATGCCGGTATTATTCCCAGTCTCATTACATCTGAGCATTCATGGCACGATATAAGCTTGGAAAGTTTAGTTTTCCTTTTTTTACCCAGCTTCCATCTTGACAGGCTGAATTTTTCCTTTATTCAGCCCATTTGTTCTTCCTGATGTCTGACTCAAGATAAGAAATTAGATGAGAATCTGTAAATAGATTATTGCAATGATTCTTGCAAACAGATTTGTGTGAATCAATGTTGATTCTTATAAATATTTCAGGTCTATATATACTAGCATCCTTTGCGAGGATTCAAACGATTCTCACAAACTCTCTTTTCTGAGAATCAATCAGTGATTCTTGCACTGTGCAACATCTGTAGACTTAATTCCCAAATCACTGTTAGGAAGTTAAAGGAGCAGTCCAGAAAGCACAAAATAGTGCATTATATACTAGAAAAATAATTATCAAGCCCAAATCGTGTAGTTATATAAATAAAACATCACACTTATCATGAAAACAAATAAAAACTGATCGCTCAACGGGGCATTTTCACAAATTTGGGGTGATCGCAAGTCCTGGTTTGAATGACATCATAGTTATACAATGCAAGTACGCTCATTTGAGCGCTAATGACCATGACGTCATTGTAACCGGCATATAAAACATGTTGAATGGCATGTTGAGAGATGGGAGTTTTTATTTGTTTTTATAAGTATGATTTTTTTTCTATATAACTGTTATGCTTTTTTTTTGCTTTTTTTTTAGAAAGTGCATGGTGTCAACACAGAATGGCAAGTTTGTGTTATTTATTGTGCTTTTGCCCCACTTGCCTTTTCTTTCTTTTTCCGCTTCGCAGCCAATTTATTTCAATATTTTGTTGACACCTAACAAAAAAAATGCCAAAAATTTAGCTCATCGCTTAGGGCTATAGTAAAAGTGTCTCCACATACTTATGCGGGTATGTGAGACAGCTCATTTTTTTCGTGGCCTAATATATAGGCCTAATGCACACTGCTGCGACTGCTCCAGGTAAGGTTAATAAAAACTGTAAAACAGTTTAATTTCACGGCATCTTAATTTAGCGATTTAGCATTTAGTCAACTTTTTGCGGCAATTTAATTTCACTAATTTGTATCATCTTCCTATATATAACCATTATAAATTATATAATTGGCGGCAATTTAATTTAGCGAATTGGATCTCCTAGCGAAATTAGCGAAATTAAATTGCTAGTGAAATTAAGTTGTTTTACAGTACACCCACCTTATCCAATCTGCCACCTGCATCATTGTGAAAGAATTCTGCCAAATCTTCAGGTCTTTTACCCAGCAGCCCTTGCTCCTGGAGAAAGTGTACACCCTTGATGGCTTTCTTAGTGTTAAAACTAATGGGAAATAAGCATACAGAAAAAACATTTTGAAGATTGAGTCAAACTAAACAGGTACATTATCTGTGCATCATAATGATTGATGAAGAGGTTTTGTTGCTGTTGTTGTTATTGCCTTAGACATCTATGAAAAGAGAAAGACTGCATATAATACAACTATAATATTTCAGTTGGCTTCAAATTGGCCAACCTACATACAGCAGCGAATGAATGAGTTTGTGCGGGCAAAACGCTCAAATGGCACAATATGGCACATTGTGAATAATATTTGCAAGCGTGCATATGATTGGATTACTTTTGTTCGCAGAGAGATAAAATTGCATATTCTCACCAATAAGGATCAAGTGCTTTATAGTAACTACATGATGTACTTTACTTTATCCAACCATGTAATAGGTCTAAGATATAAAGTAAACTATATCCAGACTTTCTGGTTTATACCTACTCTAACACCAGTGCCTAAAGTGCCCATGGTACAAACCATTCAGCAACTCTAGGGGAAGCTTTCAGGTTTTTACAGCATACCCATACATAATTTGAATTGCTCCTACATAAATGTACCTCTTTGATGGCTTTCTTAACAACAGATGTAAGTTTTTAGATGTTTACATACAATTTGTCAATTCTCGTAATGTGTTACATCAATTCATACTTACATTTCTATTCCCTGTTCCCATATCTCCTTCTGATGTTTAAGCGATTCAAATTGTTCTGGATTGTCGTTGGGTGCTGTCGATAGCGGCGTGGACGCTAACGCCGTGTTGGACGAGGAATGGTTAGAATTTAATGATGCCTGGCTGCCTGAGCTGGTCATCGTGCCTTGACCACTGTCCGCATCTCCTTGGTCACCACCAACAGGTTTCTCTTGACCTTTACATTGAAATGAATAGATTTGAAAATTAATGGATGTGGTCTATATAATCTTATCAAATCCATAACATTTTAGCAGCTATCTTCATAAGCACTACTGATTAATCATAATATCACTTGTTTATAAACTATTAGCTTCTCCCTATACAATGGACGTTTTCATGAACTCTATCATAGTTGACCGTGAAGTATGGCTGACATCATTGTGCTTTGATGGTACTGGTTCATTGAGTATTGAGTTACATGTATTATATTATGAAGCTCTCAAAGCATACTACTTCATCCACTATCTACTGCTGATAGTAGATTACTTCATTCAATTATCTACCCCTGATAGCACATTACTTCATTATTACTTATCTACAGCTGATAGCATGCTACTTCGTCCACTTTATAATGCTGATAGCACATTACTTCATTCAATTATTTACTGCTGATAGCGAACTACTTCATCCACTATCTAATGAATAGAATTTGCCCTGACATCACCACCCAAGTAAATACTTTTTAATTAAGTACCGGGCAAAAAGTGTTGAGATTTGACTGTTATGACTTACCAAGATTTGCCTGCATATTAGGATTGGTGTATAAGTCTTTACTCCATTCCACCATACATTTCAATATAGACACTAGGCAGTGTAGACCCTTGATTCTCATACGCTTTTCCTGCTGTGGGGTGGCACCCAGCTCAATAGCCTGTCGACCTTGCGCGATTTTCGACAGATCATTGACGAGCCGCTCAAAGATGTTGGCGCTTGATAGATTGCAGTCGTAATTTAAGTAGATGTCAACCACACACTGGGCATCTGTGTATAGACAAAAAATATCAACACATGTTTATACTATTCTTTTCTCATGTCCGAAGGCTGACAGCAAAATTGTTAAACTTGATTTGTTGGGAGTGGCTCTTTTTACTTCTTTTCTTCCATCTTTTCTAACTTTCATTTCATTCAGCCAGCATGCTTATATAGGCTTTTTAAGCCTGGCCCGAGCATTTTGCTTGAGCCTAGATCTTCAGGACCCAAACTTGTGTCCATACGGACCGACTGTGTAAACAAACAAACAAATACATAACAATAGAGAATCAATCACACTTTGAGTGATTACCGTCTGATAAGACAATTTTTCAAATAGCACCCCCCCCCCCCCCCCCCCCTCACCCCCAAAAAAGTTTGCCTCAAAAACCCCGCATGAAACAGCCTCATGCATCATGTCAACATAAATGTGGGAATTGCTCACATCTAGGCACGGGGTCAGCTCAAGCCCCTCACCATTTTGTCCCTCAAACAACCAAAAATGTTGACTTTTAATGTCAAAATTACCTAGAATTAGCTTAAGATTAGTCTAAAATGTGTAATCTTGCCCCTCCCCCCATTTGTTTTTGACCCATTTGTTCTTTTTTTAATACTGGTGCCTCCACTGAAGGTATGAACGATTCAGTCTAGGGGAAATGATGAGTAGGCCTTCAGATGAAACCATCAGCTTTCATCAATCATTTTTGTTTTCATTTCCATACCTGCACATATTCTGGTCAGTGCCTGCACTACCATCCATTTCTGTTCAAAGGAACTTGTTGATGTCTCTAGAATATTCAGGAATATCTCGTTGAAAAATACCTGTATATAAAACGACCAAGAGCGATGAAGAATTATCAAAAAAGGAATGGAAGTTCCAACAATGTCAACACTCCATACATCTTAGAGAGGAGTTTAAATTTGGGCCAGGAGCAAGCCAATGTCAATTCGAATCTAAACCATAAGATGAAAAAACAGATGCCCTGATAAATTATTTTCTATAGTTTGATCAGTTCCAAATTGGTGAAGCTTCATTTGGGCAGTGAATGAATACTGATGGACCCGGGCGCACGTGAAGGCTTCAAGCGCACTGAGCATCATATGCGTAACATGAGAAAACCATGTGCGTGTGGCACTAAAATATATCACTAAAATCAAAAAGGGAGAAGAATCTATAAACAATTTGTACCTCTATTTGTTTTTTCAGATGTGTTTTGAACAGACTGAGCAGGGTTAGGAATATGGCCAGCGACAGCTCAAACACCTCCGGTACAGACGACACACCATTCTTGGAGAGCGCCACACATAGGTACTGTTTAATCGCTGTGATGAACATTTCGTTGGTGCGAAATACCGGACCAGCATTTTGGATCACAGAGAGCAGCAACTGGAGTGACAGTACTTTGGAGCGCAACTCATGTGACCTGTAAGAATGAATGGTTCAAGTGAAAAAATGTGTATTATTGAATTTATGATGATTTGAAAACAGTGCAGTAATATAATAAATTAACATTTTAATTCAGCAGTGCGGTTTGTGCATACAGCATATCCCGAAATATATGGTGCAAGTGGGTCATCTCATTTTTGGTCATTTCAAATTTGGCATTTGTAGTGACCTTTAGGAGATAACTAAATTAGCTTTAAAATATTGTATGCAGTATAGCATGAGCTTATGACTGAAATTTTAAGATACTAATGATTAAGAACCACTCCAAATCCAGTTTGTGCTTCTAATTTATAAGAAAAAGGAATCTCTTTGGATGAAGGAATACAAAGATTTTACATATCAGATGTTTTTTTCACTGTCAAATTAAACTAAAATATTAATTAATCCCTTCTCTAAAAGATGCACAAAATAAGATTTGGATTATGAGCGATCAATAAGAAAATCCTAATCTTTTGGCTGAAAAAGCAACATTGTTCAAATACAACCCATTTTAAAGCTACCTGATTAATCTTGAAATGTGCGTAAGTCAAAATAGCATAAGTGCGATACCTATAGGCAAAATACCCCCAGAGAGTTTGGTCTTCCTAGGTTGGGATACGCATTCAAGATAAGTACTTTACCCAAGTGCACAATACATTAGAGACAGCTGTACCACAATCAACCCAAAATCCTTTAACATGCTGTTCCCTGTGCACCTGACAATCACTATACCTCAAATCACAACCTGAGTTGCAAACCTAATTTGGAAAACTTGAGGTTTAGCCATGCATCTAGTCTTTGATGGAATAAAGTGCATCATACAATTACAATGGGGTTCTATTTTCTACCGTGTAATTGATACATGACTGGGATCTTTAGTACACTATATCCCCTAATTCAAACCACAACATGTAGTTCAGGATCACAATGCTTTTCAACTCTTAACCTGAATAATGACCCTAATCTGAAAGTTCAAGTTTAAAGTAGTCTGTGGTCCTGAGCCACAACTGATGGATAGAATTAGATATTGTGAAATGGAAGACAAGAGTTAAAATTGTCTTCTTGACCAGGCTTCCTGTTAGCGTACGTCGTTGCATCCAGACGCATTTTTAAAACTCATGTCATGAAGTATTTTGCATCCACCTGTACGCACAAGATTGTACACTCAAAATTGATTGAACATAATAAAATTGTGAAATTTTGTAGTCACTTACTAATTCAGCCATATCACACAGCATTATTTTACTTCTTAGAATGCAAATAAAGGCAAATATTAAATTAAAAAACCCACAACTTGCGAACTCGATCGGCTAACATGGCTAAGCTTATTAGAAAGGTTACCTTTCGATGCCATCGAATTGGGCATATTATCACTTTGCTGTGGGTATTCAAACATGCTCACTTTGTTTATTCACGAAGATTTGAGCATGCATGGTGTTGTATTTTAGCAGTGACATCACTGTTTTTAGCCATGAATGAAAAGTAAAGATGGCCGCTTACACTAGCGAATACATGGTGAAAATTGATGGCCTTTTTCGACACATTTTGGTGGGGTTTTCTTTAACAAATTAATCATTAGGGTTCATCTTTCACAACAAGTCATGGAATGTGGCTGGAAAATTGTTCTTCACATTTTTTACTATGAGCTAGTCATTTGATGTGACTATCTATGGAGTGTACTGATTGAAATAATGTGTGAAAAGTTGCTGTTTTTGGTGTTTAAGCGTAATATATTGCTTTTCACTCATGGTAATTTTCACATGGGCACACAAATTTTGTTGGGACGCAATTTTTTGCCACCTCATCGCCAAACTTGCGTTCACATGGATGCATATTTTTCAAGCCTAAACGAGAAGCCTGGTCTTGACAATGTACAACAAAAGTCTATCATATTTAAAACTCACAGGAGGGATGGGTTTACTAACCCCATTGCATTGGTCCAGTGTTCTAGTAATCTGATCAATGGGGACAATTAACCGGTGTTAGTTGTGTGTAAAAAAAAGTCATTCATAGAGTAAAGAGTCTCATAGTTTCCAGGTAATATTATAAAACATTAAGACATGAATACAAAACTCTTTGATGATGTACCTAATACAACATATCTTGGAAAATCACCCTGAATACCATGATCCCCATTCCCGAATGATGAGTGTTACTGAGAGAAGTTAACTCAAACAAATTTTAATTTTGTATTTCAATTCCAGCTTTCGCCACAAATATTTGAGACAAAACACCTTCAGTCATACACTAGACAACAGTTTTGAATATAAACAAAACATGTCTAAACCCAAAATTCTGAAGGAAAAAAATTGCTTGAACAAATATTTTTCTTAAAACCCCTCTGAAATGTTAAGAAATGTTAAAAGAATTTATGTTTTTTAATTTTTTCAAAAGTAACTTTTTAATAATAAACACAAAAGATAAAAAATAAAAAGTACCATTTTTAAATCAAGATTTTTGTTATACCAATTCTGGGTAGGGGAGTCCAATAGATTAAGGGGGTTTTTTTCAAATTATTTTTCATTGACTTTCCATGGCATACATATTTGATATCATGTCACACCATATGTGACCCATCGTGAGTAAATGAGGCACAATGCAGCAGTAGTGAATTTGATTGAAGAGCAAAAATGTAAGACACGGTCTTAATAAGCCAATGCCTCATTTACTCGCGTTGTTGCGTCACATATACTCACTTTGGATCTGGCGTTCCATCAGCCAGCGGCTTCATAGACAGCTTGCACAAAGATCGGAACACAAGAAAGGCATCCTTTTGAAGGATGTGTGAAAAGGGCTCCGGTACATTTGTGGAATCTCCCAGCTCATCCTCGCTCATTGCTGCCAACGAGGGCGTTGTTGCTGGGGTCGGCGTTGTGCTTGCACTTACTGAAGGTGTTTTTTCTTCTGAAAATTTATGAAAAAAGAAACATCACATTTGTTTCAACACTGGAACTTTCAACTCCCACACAATAAGTACTCCTTAGATCAAAATAAAAAAATATGTGAAATATTTCAATGTTGCAACCTAGACAAGGTATGACTTTAAGCAATTCATTTTTCACCTGCTGTATACATGGACAAGGAAAAGCTACTCTGCAACAAGGTGATTGTTTCCCACCAATCATCTTTCCAGAGAACTATCAGGAGTGCTCATCTTAAGAATGGTGAAGTGAATGCTCTATGATGACTGTACTGGAAATCTACCAATGAATTATTCCTCCTCGTTGATGTGAACAAGAACTATAGTATGATAAGTTTCAAATTGGCAAAGCCTCATTACAGCAGCGAATGAATACAGAAGGACACGGCACACATGAGCGGCAACAAGCACATTGTGCATCACGCTTGCATGGGACTAAACCATGTGTGTGTGGCCATAATCATGCACGTACGCTTGGATTACTTTTGCGTGCGAAGAGATAAAAACTGATAATTTCTCGCCAATTTGGAACTGATTAAACTAAAGACATCTAGAAAACAAGGAAGCAGAATTTGACAAGAAACACATGTTTCATGATTCAACTCTTCTGATATCTTACCTGATGCTATTACATTGTTAACGATGTCATCCACAATGCCCTTCACAATGTCTTCTACGATGCATTCTTCTTGTGGAGGGCTCGATTCAGCAGGTGTCTCATGGTTCTCTGTAAATAAATAACGAGATACGGTGATGAAAAAAATAATGTTCTACTAATTTTCTGACCTTTTTTCTGTACTGTTTAAAACAAATTCTAAAAAAATGTATGTGAACATTTTGGTGAATTTGCAACAATTTTCTAAAAAAATATTTTTGGAAAATTGTGGAAAATTGTTCAATACATTTCTAGTCTAATTTAAAGTTAAAATTTCAATCTCAACACAAGACAAACATTAACCTTTCAGGTTTCAGGTGTTGCTACACCTTTCATCAGCGGAAGTATGACCCGTTTTGGTGAGCTTGACCAGAAATGTGAACTCAGAATAGGGTCATTGACAGTAGGTAATTTGTATTGGTCTCCGTCTCTGTGGAGTGATGGCTGATTGGCTCTGATGTAAATGGCCTTCTTAACCCCTACTCAAACTAAGGAGGATCCCTATCCAAAATCTTCACTTTATCTAAGTCCATTTGATGTCCAGGAGACTTGATATGTTGGGAAACCTCAGACGACATGATGATCTGATTCTGACATCATTTTCCGGAAGGTAGAGTTCATCAAATCATAAATCTGCAAGGTGTAGCAATACCTAGGCTTGCACAACCTGGTCGCCATTAGTCGGGGTTGCGAACGTGAGCGCTAGTCGTGACTATGTACCTCGCAGTAGTCACTAGTAAAGTGTACTTTCGGAAGACCTAAACATGCACACTTAATGAGAACAAAATCTGCTCCCAAGTAATTACTACCGACTTTTTCACCTTTTTTTCAGTTAATATTCACCTTTCCTGCTTCCCAGTAAACAAATATAATAAATACAAAACATGGATTAATAACTATGTAACCAACCAAATACGTTAGTGAAATGCCTTGTGTAAGATATCCGTTATTTAGTTTGTGTCATACTTCCTTATTTATACATTTTCAAGACTATTGAGCATCTAAATTTCGTCAGATTTTAACTCCCGATGGTCGCCGAACTGTGACTAGTCGCGACAATTTGGTGGTGACTGGTCGACCAGGAAAAACCTCTTGTCGTGCAAGCATAGCAACACTGACAATTCCAGTTAATTATTATCTTGGATTGAGATCAAAAGTTTAACATCAAATTATTGTATTACTAACAAAGATGAACTTTCATTGTAACATGTCTAACCTTTCATATCCAGTAATTGCCCATCAATCATGATCTCAGGTGTACTGACATTACTCATACCGATCTGTAAGGCATCAATAGACTCCGCTGATTTGTCAAGTTCTTCTTGTGACCCGATATGATCATCGGTTTTAAAGTTCTCTTCACCAGAATCTTTGCTGAGTCGTCTCTCCTCCGCCTCCTCTTCTGCTTTTAGTTTGGCCTCTTGGACCTATATGACACAAATAATTGTATCATTGTTCTGTCAAAACATTGTATGTTTTTCCTGCCCTTCAGCATGTATCAAAACTGCCCAACGGTTATGTATAGGAAGTGTTGCTTTATACATGTTCAGGAGCAAGAGCACTCACTAACAGGGTTTTGATAGATGTGTTTATGGCCCTTCAAAATGTTTAAGAGCAGACTACCCAAGGTTATACATAGGAAATATTACTTTATACATGCTGAATGGCTGGATGGAGATACAAGGTTTTGACAGAACAGTAATGATATACAAAGAAGTATGTTGTACAACATATTAATACCCGGCACAATTTTTACAATAAATTAGCTTGAACTTCGACATATTTTTTTCTTCATTTTAATTATCTGTGCCATAGCTTTCATACCAGAAATACTGGTTGCCTCTGACATCTAAGGTCAGAAAGGGGACATTTTAACAGGATCCTGACAATATTCGAGATCTGAATAATGTGACATAATGTGTGTACCCTGTATGGGACCATTTGAACTAGAATAGACTTTCTCAGTCCTGGGTACAATTTGTAAAGATGACAAACAAGAGTTTGATCCTTTGTACGGCTCTTGCTTATACTGGTATGAAAGCTTTGTCACTGTACCAATGTGTAATTTGAGTTTAATAAATATCATACATCATAATTATTATTGTCTGTGTTTTAAAATAGAGGGCGCAAATTCATTTTATGGACCGCAAATCTCTTCAGGCCTAAGCAGTCTTTAATTCAATATAGAGGGAATACTATTAATTAATCGGGTTTTGATATTTGTTTTTCTGATTGATGATTTGTTGAAAACAATTACATCAAAAATCAACAAATAAAGTGTTTTATTGAAAAATTACATACAATTCAACTAAAAATATTAATTTAAGTACTAAAAGCTAACAAATAAAGAAAGTAAAAATCAGAGGCAGTACAAGTTCGCCTAGGGCTCTTGGTACAAGTGTCAGCAAAACCGAAAACCCACAAAACAACTGTACTGACCGCTTGTCCTTCCATTCTACTGAATATGACATTAAGCATCTGTGTTAGTGTTGCCTTAGCGGTGGTCTGGTTGACAAGGTTCTTACTGGCCAGGTAGATGTTATAACAAGTTCTCACAACTTGTAATAGAGTTCCCTCATGGACTTCGCATGTAGCTGATGTTACTGCTGTAAGCAGAGCCTGGAAGAAGTACATAGAAAATTGATAGAAAATTGATAGTGAAGTTGTATTTAAAGCATTGATATCATATCAGCACTTTTAATCAGCATCAACTACTCTCAACACACAAAATCTCCAAAACATTTATAAACTGACGTATGACAATAGCCTAGTTCATCTGTAAGAATTATCATATCTGTGAAACCAAGTACAATGTGCTACTACATACATTGGATAGTCAAGTTAACCTGTGTATGGTGAGAATCCAAGGCAGTTAGCAGAGATAATTCAATCACCTCTAGGACAATAACAAGCAGTCTAATACAATAGACACCCTTAACTGAAAATACAAATATTGCTATCACCAGTACATCCCTTGACAATCAATTGAGACCTGTCATCACAAAATAAGAATTCAATCAGGGAACAAATATGTTCAGGTTTGTTCAGATTCAAAATGCTCATAAAACAAGCTTTAAAACGATGTCATAATTGTGCAATGTTTTCCCCATCAAAATTGAAATTGAAGATGCAAAATTTCTTTGTTTTCTATTGATTTTTTGCATGTTTTATACTAGACCATATCTCCTATTGCACAGTGGCTACGTAATGCTCATTTTGTGGTAACAGGTCTCATTTTACCTTTATAATCTGTAGTTGTACTCCCTCATCTGTCTGCGTCCCAATAAAACAGCCACATATCGTCTCTATAATACGATCTATCAGCTTTTTCCCCGGCGTCGTGCTGTCTGGCCCATCTCCTGTCAGGTGACCATAGGCAATCAATTTCTGATAACAAACAAGGATAAGATTAGAAAGCAAATAGTTTAACAATTATAATTGTTTAATTGATTTGATGATTTAGATTCACAAGCTGAATAACTTGGGATATAGCGAGCCTGACTTTAAAATCTTGGGGTCTATAGAGGTTATTGCTCAATACAAAGCAGGAAAAACAGTGTAATTTGCAGGTAAAATGGGGGTATTTTGGACCCCGACACAGAACATAGTCAAATTTTAAGCCAACACCTGTCTCTCCATTTCTGTGCAACCTTCCTTGTAACTCCAAATCGACGAGCAACTTCAGTTACAGAAACTCCAGCATCCAGCGAACCTATCATTATTCCCAGATCCTGTTCTGCTCATTTTGACATGGTCAAATGTGCTTTTTAACAACTGCTACATTTTAGATATCCAACCTCTGGCGGGTTAAGAATTAAAAGCAGATTTTATCTATGGATGATTACATTCTTTGGCTTATACAAACATAAACATCATGGATGATACTGGTCATTGTAAAGCAAGCGTGTGCAACCAGCGGCCCGCTGGCCTCTAATTTGCGGCATGCGAAGCAATCCTAAAATTCACATTGATGCAGCCCGTTTTAATCGGAATTCCCTAGGTTACACAAATGGCGGATTGATTTAGTGGTGTGCTCCTTTATAATTAGTAGGGTGACGCGCTGCATTTAGTAATATAACTCGAGGCGTGATTGTGTGTTAAAATCCCTGGCGTTTGCAGCAGCAACAGCAAGTAAAAAGAGGAAATTACACGAAGAGAAGCAGGTATTCAATGAGCATAGAGCCGAACATTGACTGACTTGTGAAGGACAAGCAGGTGCAGGCCTCACACTGAGAAATGTAAGTCAAACATTGCCACATTGCATGTGTGAATTGAGTATCAGCAAATGTTAATATTTGTTATCATTTCATCCTCATTTTTCTTCCTAAGCTTCCCCTCCCCCTATTTCCCTCATCCGGACGAGTTTTGGAATGTTTGACAATCACTGCGGCACGTAAATAGATTTTAAAATCACAATGAGGTGGTAGAAAAGGTTGCACATGCTTGTTGTAAAGGATGAGTCTCACACCAGTAGATACAAGTGTTGGAAACAACTTATGATGATGTGATGAAGATGTTCGGATTATGATTGTCTTTTTATAGATATAAAGAAGTGGTACACATTAGATTTACTGTTTTGGTTACGCCCTTTTCATGGGTACATATCTATGCAAACTGCATCATATTCAGGGTTGTCACCAGCCCAGTTTTTGTTGTGGCAAAATATTGAAGGCGCACGGAGATTTTCAGGGGCATCAAGGTTTTTTCAGAGTTTTCAGGGGGTAAAAAACAGTTTTCTGAAGCACAGATTAATTTTATTTTTATTTAAAAAAAACCTTTGTTTGAGTGGTGGGCCCACCGTAGCTACAACCTTGATCATATTGTGTTATTGTGACAAATGAGGTGTCAAAATGTGCGGGAGGAAATGCCTGTTTTTCACCCTTGTTGAATTTCTTCAGTGTCCTAAGAATTAAATTAAACACAGGGCGCCTAGAAAAAAGTGGATACTTTCTTTTTGTGCAGAGTTTACAATCCAATGCTGTGTTGACAATACAAAGAGACTTGGACTGGCATGCTAACTTAAATTGCAAGAAATATTTGTCCATGTCGATTGAGTAGGCTTACCTGTAAACAATCCAATGCTGTGTTGACAATACAAAGAGACTTGGACTGGCATGCTAACTTAAATTGCAAGAAATATTTGTCCATGTCGATGAAGTAGGCTTACCTGTAAACAATCCAATGCTGTGTTGACAATACGAGGAGATTTGGACTGGCATGTTAACTCAAATTGCAAGAAATATTTGTCCATGTCGATGGAGTAGGCTTACCTGTAAACAATCCAATGCTGTGCTGACAATACGAGGAGATTTGGATTGGCATGTTAACTCAAATTGCAAGAAATATTTGCCCATGTCTATGAAGTAGGCTTACCTGTAAACAATCCAATGCTGTGTTGACAATACAAGGAGATTTGGATTGGCATGTTAACTCAAATTGCAAGAAATATTTGCCCATGTCTATGAAGTAGGCTTACCTGTAAACAATCCAATGCTGTGCTGACAATACGAGGAGATTTGGACTGGCATGCTAACTCAAATGGCAAGAAATATTTGTCCATTTCGATGAAGTAGGCTTACCTGTAAACAATCCAATGCTGTGCTGACAATACGAGGAGATTTGGACTGGCATGCTAACTCAAATGGCAAGAAATATTTGTCCATTTCGATGAAGTAGGCTTACCTGTAAACAATCCAATGCTGTGTTGACGATACGAGGAGACTTTGACTGGCATGCTAACTCAAATGGCAAGAAATATTTGTCTGCAGCGATGAAGTTCACCTGGGTCTTGGGCAATGGCAGAGCTGACGAGGACGCATTGCTTTTGTTGTCTTTTACGGGTGTCCTGTCAAATACAATTGATAAGAGAGGATGGATTAATTTCATGTCATTCTACAATCTACAGGGTTAATTATCAACTACTTCAATGAAAATAGACCTTTTTACATTCAATTGTTTTACAAGTGTGAATGGGCCCCCAGAGAAAGTGAAGAGAAATATCAATCAAGATAAAAGTAACATTAAATTAAACAATAATGTCCCTCTGAAAAGGAATAACATTTAAACAGTGTTAAAAAAATTAAATTTGAACATTTCGTAATAGGTTTTCTCCTTGTCATTGAGAAATACGCTTTGGATCATGATACCATCTTCATTGAAAAGAAAAATTACCCCCCCCCCCCCCAAAAAAAACCCCACCACCACCACACACCATTAAATCAGAAATCTCAAAAGGTTCATGGCTTTTAATTTTCAACCTCATTATAAAAGGTATTACACCCACCCACACTCAAATTCAATTATTTGCGTGTTAGGTACAAACATGTTTTACGGCTATTGACCTGTCATCATCATGACAAATTGGACCAGGAAATTAAAACAAATAAATTATTCATTAAATTGCAATTTAATTTATTTAAATGGCATAGTAGGCGTGTTCAGACAGTCGGAGGAAAAGGCCAGAGGAAGCCAGGAGTAGGCCCTAGTCGGAGGAGTGTCAGATTACAGGTCGGAGTAGTGCCTGTCTGAACGCTATCCGGAAAAAGGCAGGAGTAACGCACTGCAGGGGTCAGACTCAGAGGATCTCTGAACAGTCGGAGTGGAACGGCTCCCACGAATAAGTCGGAGGAGCGATGACCTTCAATATTATTGTGCCATGTTTCCACACACACTCGTCAGGAAATAACATTAATAAGGAAGTGTCAAATTTCCTGGGTCAACATATGCAGGCGCTATTATTTCCGGAAGATACTCTGAGCTACCGCCCCCCACCCCCCCCCCCCCCCCCCCCCCACCCACCGCAAAGATCGAAGGAACGCGAACTGTTTAGTCGGAGCATGGTCAGAGTAAAAAACATGTCTGGACGCGGGTGTCGTATCTTTACGACCCAAATATTGCCTGCGGCAGTATGTAGAAGGATATGTCCATGTCTGAACACAGCTAGTGTTTGGTCTACCATCAAGTTTCAGGGCCCTAGCCAGGATTTGAAAGTTGGGTGTCCAAAATGGGACCAAAATAAAGTGGAGTGAGCAGCGCAAGCGGGGCGTCCTCGTTCCTGTGTAAATTGACTGCATCAAATCGGACCAAATTCAAAATATTGCGCACAAAACAGTGTTTTTTGACATAAAATAGTATACCCACCTTTTGGGGTTCAAATTGTGAACAATTATTCAAAAACGTGTAAAAAACAAACAAAAACAATTTGAGCGTCCATTTTCGCGGATAGGGCATCCATATGACGCCCAGACAAGTCTCTGGCTAATGCCAGGTCAAGTTTTCCTCATCCTATTTCAGTTTGTAAAAACTAGTAACCCAATGGAACGAAATAACATAATTCACGTCAGCGATTTTTTTAAATGAGGCGGGGAATTTTCATTATTTCTACAAACTCATATTCAGATGGATTTAGCGATGGAACTTACAAAATTTACCACCTAAATCTTTAAGTGTAAATGGTCTTAGGCCGCGATATTTTTGCCTGATCGGGCAAACCATGCCATAAATTTGATTGCCTGAAGTTGCCCGATAATTTCGGAGATTGTTCTCGATGTATTAAATCAGATTACCAGATTTTTGATTTTTCAGCATAAAATATCAAATAATGAAATCATACAAAATAATGAATATTTTGACATGGGCGTTATTGTGATGCGGGCTGCTGACGTGAACCATATGATTTCATTCCATTGGCCTAAAAGATATCCTGTATTTCTCTGAGTATGTAAAAAATATGTTATCAGGACAAGAAATCCTGAACCTATCGATTTCCAATAAATTAGAGATAAATATATAGAATAAAATATAGTCGGTAGCGTTTTTGCTATTATTATGTTGTACCATATTTGTCATGAATCAGGCTCAGCAACAATTCACAACAATTCACAACGACATAAATATGAGAGACCAAAGAATAGCAAAACAGTTAGCTACAAACCATATTTTACTTTCATTCTTATTTAGATTATTGATTATTTTTGTATTGATCAATGATCATAAAATAATACTTCTTTTTAGATTTATTGTAATCAAATAACAAATTAAATTTCCCCCTTTATATAAAATAGGCAAGTCCACTGAGTCGTTTACCAACTTGGCTGTTTCAAATAATTGCATCTTTTATCACACGGACACACACAGCAACTCTGTGTTATACGCACAACGCATACGTCGCAACTTTGTGTAGGGCACACTTGAATATTATAAATTAAATCCCACCCAAATCTATATTCTATACTACATGTAGCCTATGTAGGCCTATATTAGTCTCATAAGGCCAAAAGACAAACAAGTTTGTTTCCAGTAGCAAGCCTGAAAAGTCAAATGCAAAATGCATTTTTTTTTTGTTGCTCAAATTCATAGTGGAGATTCACTTGAAATGGTTATTTAGTCAAATCTGTGCATTTTTGTTACTCTTATGCTCACTATAATGCGATATTCGCTGCGGCTTTTCACTTACGTGTTTGCCATATGTGGCCAATCACTATCTTGAAATATGTTGGACACAATTTCGACAAAAGATGGTGCCCTAACAATATTTTGTCCAGTTTTTTCTATTAAAAAACCTAAATGCGGAAGAATCAAGCAATACATGTAGGTCCAACAAACATCATAAAATTATTCCTTATGGCTTATTATTACACCCAATTCAAGAAAATAATGACATAACATATTCACTGTTTTTTGTTTGGTTTTTCATCATTTTTTTAAAGGTAGTATACTAACATTTCAAAAGTTAATCAAGCATGAGAGTAAACATGATGACAAAAAATAAACTGACCTCCCCCCACCCACTGAATTGGATTTTTTTATTACACTTTAAAAATAAAAAAAATCAGGCAAAGCCTGACAATATCATTGGCTGTGCCCGAAAAGAGACAAAATGACAAAATCTGTGTCAAAAATAGACTGTCTCAACCAAGATGGTGTTTTTGTGTTGTGTCATATTATTATTAGAAAACAAATATTGACAGTAATTAGTATGAACTCACCCTTGACCCTGGGTTTCTGCCTTGATTTCGTCTGAAAATACAAATAAAAAACATAAAAATATTGATTATCTGTGGCTCATATATCATGATATCAATTTATCATCTCTGGAATGCAATGTTTTAGATTTGGTATAGTAACAAGAGCAGAGCAGAGTATAGGCACATGCATGTACATGTACCTGTCTGTATCAACAACTTCATAGCAGCATGAATGAAGGGGGCAAACAAATCTCAAGGTTTTGCTCAGGAAATACCCAAAGTTTCCTATGGGAACACCTGTATACTCAGCTAAACTGGAATGTGGTGCATATATGACGTCAAAACAGCCAGCCGCCAAATTTAAATACTTATAAGTAGCTGTTATTTTGATACTTGGTCAGGCTTTCACCGGGGGATGACACATGGAACGGCCATGCGTGCGTCTATATCCTTTTGTAAGTTTGTAAAACTTTGTAAGTGAAGGGTGAATGTGCGATCGGAAAACTTGGTAATTTAAAATTAAATCCCAATTAGAATTTATATATAGTTTCTTGTCAACAATTTGTATCCCCGGCTCGGACAGCATTTTATGGTCATTGGGAAATAACGACATTCAAATAAGTATTTGGTATTTGTTAATTACTTGCACCAATTATCTGGAACTGTCACTGTGGCTGAGTGATCTAAGGCGCTAGTGATAGTCTAATGAAATTGTGTATGCGTGAGTTCGAATTTGAATCTCACCGAGTCACTTTTTTTTCTTATTTTTTTCTTTCTTATGATTTTAAAGTAATTATGAATCGTATCGCTCTGTAACATCAGAAAATATTTCTGATTTATTATCAGAATGTAAACTACTTTAAAAAATAACCCCGATATCTACATGTACATGTATATCGTGCTAAAAAATCATGAGTAGAGCGCACTCAAAAAAGATCACTTAATATTAACCCTAACTCTACTACACCATACGGCAACTGTGCGGAAAAAGTGTTTCTATAACCCGGCGTGCAGGTCTTTTGGCTACAAAACGGACCCATGCTATATAACGAGGCGAATATACTCGCCGAGTGTCGACTGGGAGCCGTGGTGTAGTGGCTAGGATCTGGGCCCTGATGCTGGAGGTCCGTGGTTCAAATCCCGGGGGGATCGGGGTGACCTTTCTGGTGAATTTTGGGTGTCGGAAAAAAATTCTGTTGCCGTGTGGTGAAATAGAGTTAGGGTTATACAGTAAAAATATTCATTTTTTTTTTCACTCCAAATTTGGTAATTTTCATCATTTATAATATAACCCTAACTCTACTACACCATACGGCAACTGTGCGGAAAAAGTGTTTCTATAACCCGGCGTGCAGGTCTTTTGGCTACAAAACGGACCCATGCTATATAACGAGGCGAATATACTCGCCGAGTGTCGACTGGGAGCCGTGGTGTAGTGGCTAGGATCTGGGCCCTGATGCTGGAGGTCCGTGGTTCAAATCCCGGGGGGATCGGGGTGACCTTTCTGGTGAATTTTGGGTGTCGGAAAAAAATTCTGTTGCCGTGTGGTGAAATAGAGTTAGGGTTATTATGCCTTTAAGGTAAACGGTTTCAGATGGTAAATTGTATGCCTATTACGTACAAAAAACTGATTTCAAGAAAAATTGACTAAGGGCGCCCTCCCATACGTATCTCTCAGTACAGTGCCCCTTTAAACTAGTCGCAGTAACATGTGTCTCAGGACTTATAGTACTGAGTCACAGAACGTTACTATGATGTGACTTCGGTATTTAAGCTTTAACGAGCCCACAATTTACAAAGTAAAACTTCTGCAACTCCTAGCATTTTCCAAAACCATTCTTACTCACCCACAATGACATGGCTGTTTAGCTAAGAATCACAGAATTTGTTTGAACTTATTGATTACAACGATACTACACTTACATCTGATAAAAATAGTAATTTAAATCCACTTTTATGCCGATTCGGGTCGGCTAAGTTCACTTTCGAAGATACTAAAATCTGCGCATGCGTATTTCCAAGTAAACAAACGATGACGTTAGGCCTGGGCGAAACTATTATAGCGTGACAGGCGATTTTGTTGCACGTAAAAAAATTGATTTTTCACCCAACTTAATCTATATTGATGAGGTAACCAGATAATCTCATATTTATTCATTGCAAGGAGACATTCAATTGTATTATATCATGAATAGTTACCACATGTTAAATACGGATACCTCAATCAATGCAATAAACACCCTGTATGAGCCCAATCTGCCTGGTGGGAGTTTGTTTACAAATACGACCTCACATGTACGACCTCTGACCTTGTTATTTCATCCTTCCGGTTTTGTTTCGACTTAGTTTTCAACACGGAGGAAATTGGCGTGTGGAAAATTCTCCAAATGCAACGTTTTTGAACAATTATCTTCATTTTAAATGGTATGTACATCAAGGTATGAGTCTATACAATTGATATCACTTCGAAAATCGTTTGTGAATCAAATACTTTGGTTTTTACACCGTTGCAAAAATCTCATTGCTTATTTCCGTGCATCACTTATTGGGAACGTTCTAGGACTTAAGAATCAGTAGTTGATAATGTCCAGATGTTAATGATAGATGAGATTCGCAGGTCCTATGTTACTAGGACTACCCTTTAAACATGCTATTTGAAGCAAAAGTTTGACAAATTTTATCCTGAAAAATTGGAACAATATTCATGAAAATATCCAACCCAGACTCTCACACATCAGAGACAGAGAGCTAGGATTCAGAACTACTCAAGACAGATGATTCAGAGGGCTAAATTTCCGCTAAACATACCAGAACCAGTACCATTTCGTTCACTATAATCAAAACAACAATTTGTCGATCACAGCTTCATGATCCGAGCACTCGCAATTATAACAAAGGTTTAGCATGTCCTTGCATGCAGTGTGTTCCAATACAGTCACAACGAGGCGTGGGGTCTTGTTCATAGGGCTGCGATTGGTCAATAGTATTAATTTGTATTTGTTTACAATTACATCACATCTTCCGGTTTTACTGCGCCCTTGCCATTGCGAATGACGCAGTTACGCACCGGTCGCATGGGACGCTGGGGAATCGTATACTGTTTTTATTATAGTGAGTCACTAACTTACACAAACAGTAAAGCCTAAAAGGAGGGGGGCGTGTCCTTTTTCAATGTAATAATATTTACCTAATAACAAAATCATTCATGTTTCGAGCAACAACATATCAAATCAAATAGGGCAAAACAATGCTAAGATATTCTTAATCAGACAGATACTCTCAAATTAGTCTTTTTGTTACTTTCGTTTGGCATTCACTTTTCAATGACAAATTTCAGTTTTTAAAAAAATCAAAAAAAGAAAGAAGATGAAGATGCTGATTGATCTGATGCGTTTCAAAACGTTTGACATACTCAGTGTCTATTGCTTATATGAAATTTGTCGTATAAATGATAAATCTGTCCTTTCTCTGACTTGGACTTTTCAGTCAAACATCACTAAACTTAGTTGAAAACACAGCAGTACACGTCACTTGCCGGCTAACTCACTCACCTAATGCCACCTCACATGCTTTTTTCAGCTGTGAATTGTACGATTTCTTCGTTTCCTTATCGTTCAATATCTTCTCTAACGCCCGTCGCAGGAACATATCTTTACCCTGTGGTACGTCACCCATTTTATGCTACCTGTACCTCCCTTGAAAGGGGCTAAACCGCCTAGAAATTGACTGATTGCGGATGTCAGAATCTGTGTTTTTGCAGCTTCGCACATCATCAGTCACATCTGGGTGCCATCTTGAATGTAAGTCACGTGACACGGCGATGAAAAATAAAGTTGGAAAAAAGAGAGGGCAGTATGTAACTATCTGGAAAGAAGCCAGACAGGGCCAGTCAAGAGGTAATACCATCGTAAAACCTGGAGACCCAATTTTGTATTATTTAGACCCAAAAATAAACCCTCACACTCCAAAACGCGGTTTTGTACGTCAAGAATTATTAGTAGTACCTCCTGATACTCAATTACCACCTGGTGGTATTCTGTAATGCCCATATGCTAAAGTGCTAATTCCATCATCTGCAATCCATCGCTTTGTGTCTAAAGGTGAAAGTGATATTTTATTAACATGTATGCCGTATATTTGATGCTTTTCACTCCGTAGCATATTCATGCCATGCCTAATAACTTTTTGATCTTTAAGTACATTTTTATATTGTTCATGCGTGATGTGCTTTTTAACCACATATTTTTTTACGCCTTTTGCTTTGCGAATATTACCATCTGATTTAACTATTGAATACATTTTAGGTCTTAAGCCAACATATTCCTCAACCGCTGCTCCACCGCATTCATCTTTCATTTTGCCAAGAACTTTTTTTTTTTCACTGTTAAGAGGGTGTTCTTTAGGATAATTGCTAGTATCGTAAAAATCTGCATGTTGCGCCATATCACGATAAACATCCTCAGTTTCAATATGTAAAAGTAAACTATCTGTGTCGGTGTAAAGCAATTTGCAAGCGCTTCCATACTGTTTTTTAAGATGGTTGTAATAAAAGTCATACATCAGCAATTTACTTAAATCCAAAATACACATTCCTACATATGCGGGCCGATTAAGACATAGCTTACTTTTATACATATGCAATGCAGCTAATTCATTGCTAAATATTTTCTCTCTTGCAAATGTTGGCTTCGCAATTAGCTTTCTTATTTTATTATGCTCATCAGCACGAACCAAATGAACATCAACACGCTTTCTCAAATTCTCCATTGTTTTGCCAAACACTGCATTATTCATTAGCTTATACAAGTCCTTCTCGAAATCACTAGTTGCTTGTTTTCGAAGTTCTGTGTTCATTTGAATATATGGCTTCATCCAACGTGAATGATTAAAACGTAATACTCTATGTATTTTTGTTAATTTCATACCTAAATCAATGCACTGTTGTAAATTTCTGTAATGCAACACATATTTTTTCTTATTACGCAAATTCGGTACAAGTTTGTCTGTATTAAGACTAGTTTTCCCAATCAAGTTATTTTGATAATCTGATAACCATTCTTTATCTATTTTCATGCGCTCTGGTGCTAAAGGATAATCATTATGCTCATCGTGCAGCTCTTTTATATATTCAAGATCAACTTCTAAAATATAGCCATTCTTTGAAAAATCACAGTTTGATAAATCTGTAACCCACTCAAACCCTCCTGTTGGTAAATATTGACTCATTGCCCAACCGTACAAGTTATTCGCATCGTTATATTGAATGTAGCTTGTTGGTTTAGTTGGATCATAATATGGAACTTTATCATTGTTTGCTTTAGCATATCTCTGACTTACCATAGAAACACCACCTCGCATACCTTTTTCAATAAATAAATACATGTCATAGTCTGTTAATAACTCAAGTTTAACTTTTGTCTTTTTAAGCAACGCATCCCACGATAACCCCGGACCTGTATAATAGTGAGCCGGATCTAGTTTATAGTGTTTTAAGCATGTATTTCTAAATTTCTCAAATACATCCGCAAGCAGCATTGTATCAGTTTTTAAATACAAGTCATGATAGTCTCCCATGTTCTTACAATCGAATGTATCCCAAACTTTTTGTGCATAAATATAGTCTTCTTGACTAATTCCACAATCCGTTAAACTGCTGTAAAAATCCTCAATAGGAGGTAGTTGTTTATCTTCAAAACGCTCCCAATCATCCATGTACTCGTAAGGATAAACTCCTTTTCTAAGCAATAATTTACTTTTTTCTTGATCTGGCTCATTTAAATTTGTTATTTTAAATACTTCAGCAGGATTTACCTTAACCAAATTATCTGTCAATAAATCGTAATTGTCGTAAAGAAAATGAAATATATTTTTCCATGTTATTCGGAATACACTTAATAACACCTTCAGTTTCACTAATAGCTTGCATAATTAGATGAGAATCATAACCTCGTAAATTATGAAATACTACAGGGATAAAGAACTCTCTATTCGAAGGTTTAATTCGCAGTTTTAAATTACAATCTGAGTGGGCGGCCCCTCTAAATTCCCCTGTAATATGACAATGATCACGTACTTTATATCTTTGAGAAAACTTTTTACAACAAATTGCACATTCTTTCGCCTCAAAATAGCTATTATTTATTTCGTAATTTACATCTTCAAACTTACCTTCAGGACGACAGCGCTTATGGACAGCCTTTTGATTATAACACACTTTCTTATTTTCATTATCAAAACCACCCTCTTCACATATCCAACATTGTTTAGTGTTATAATACTCCCTCCACTCTTTAGAAGTTAAAGTATCCATCTTTTTGGGGAATTTTAGCGATTTAATAATATCATTTTCACATTTTTCAACCTGTTCAAAAAACTTACTCATCGCGTCAGGTCCTCGGTAAACTATAGGCTTCTCAGATACTCCATCAGATCTAACAGCTACAATCGAAAATCCGCACACATTGTGAACAGATGTTTTTTGCGTGTTTTTTCTTTCTTCAGGCGCTGGAGCTTTTATTTTCGTAACTAGTGCTTCTAAGTCTGCATATATTACCCATGGTACTTTAAGCTGTTTGCGATAGTTTTCAAACTTTAGAATTGATTTGTTTTTCGTTGGCATTTCTATTTTAATAGACCTTTCTCCATTCCCTCGACATTCAGGTTTATGCTCCTCAAGTAAATCTGCTCTAATATATCCGTGGTGACATCTATCGCAAAAATACTTTTTTTCTTTTTGCAAAGTCTGATCATATAAAAGACCATTTAAATTTTTAATCCAAGTATAATGCAAATTTGCTTTTGTGTCTTCACCCCACTCAAATTCCTCCTCATTATCTTTTAATTTTTCAGTTAATAACATCAAACAAATGCGAGGTATTTCTGAAGGCTGACTACTAATATAATAATTTACAGTACATCCTTTTTCCCATCCATACACGTTAATTGCTAAGTTATTTTGTTTTTCTACTTTTTTAATCTGAGTTAATGGAGTAGGAAATTCTATACCTGTAAAATTTAACCCATCATTAGTTGGATAACTTGAAGTTCTATTTGAGTGATCATTTGTTGGAAATAACGCTGATCGTAATGCCCACCTCAAACAATTATCATCTTGGTTTTGTACATTAATAATAACTTTCTTGTTTGCTAATTTTTTTGGTAAAGGAATATAAGAGCCGCCCCTTAAAGGTGAGTATTCCGCAAAATTTAAAAACAATCTTTCAATCCTATCCACAACCCACCCAGATCCCAAGCTAACGTAATTTTCGATACTTGCTATTATTTTAGCATGTGCTTGAGCAAGATCGATGTTTACTAAATTCAGCTTAATATTGTCTTCATCTATATCAACTTTTTTTCAAAACGGGTATTTGCGCACTATAAAAACTTGGATGTGTGTATGTTGAGATATTTGTTTGTGGATTGTCTTTTCTCATTAATATTTGCAAAACTAAATTAAATTTTACTCCATTTAACTCTGCTGCTTCTCTCGCTATCCGTGTTGCTGTTATTGACTCAACTTCTTCTAAAAATGCAACAGGATCATTTCTATTTTCTAAAACTGCCATTTCATAACTTTTAAGAAATTTACCAAAAGTATTGGTTAACTTCAAATACATAGCAGTATTAGACGGTTCTAAAGGTGCAGGAAGATCTTCTAAAATTGGTGAATTAAACATAGGATCAATAGGGTTTACATCTGCTAATTCTTTTAAAATTTCATTTTCTATTGATTCCCTGTTATATTCCATATTTTTAAGAGGCCCATCACTAATTGGTTTTGATTTTTCTTTTTTGTTTTTTGGTTTAATTTTTATCTTTTCAGGCTCTAATTTTAAAGCGCGTAATAATTCAACCCCAAATTTCTTTTTCAATTTTAACACAGACTTTGTATAAAATGAACTTATTCCGCCTCTTATATATGATACCGCCCAGTCCTTCGATTTATATACTACATACAAAATACCATTTTCTTCCTTAAACGGTAATACAATTGGTGTTGTAATATTATGAAAAGCATTAAAGTCATCTAGTAACATTTTGTTTCTATACAAGGTAAATAAAAAAGTTCAAATTAAATTTATTTACCTATTTAATATTTATTTACATAAAATGTAATACATTTAGTTTTAAATCCCTTAACCAATTTTAAAACTACAAAAATCATACCAAAACAGAAATCTCAAAATTCCCTTTGTTGTATTTGCAGTAATTGACAAGTGGGGTTATGGATTTTTTTCTTCTTCTTGTATACCAGGTACCCAGTAATTTATAACTATAAATCCAAGCTGAGAGAGAGCAAAGCGAGGGTATTGGTAGTAATTACTGGTGCCGTGGTATACAAGGTAAATGGTCCAGAACCCCCACTTACCTAACTACTACCCGTCTTATAAAAAGCAGGATAAAAGCCGGTTGCTCGTGTGAGAGACGTGTTTTTATTGCAGTTCGATAAACAAACTTGCCGGCTGCCGCTGACCTCATTATAATAAATGCCAGCGAAAGGTCATACACATCTGTTTGCATTTAATTGTCAGGTGATCGTGCATCGTGTGCCCACTTCCGCTTTTCCACCGGCAAACGCGCTGAGCAGGAACCGTGCGTGTTTATACTGACGAAAGACTGCTTTTCCTAACCGGTTTCAACCGCTATTATCCTTGGTTTCGAAGGATAAAAGGCATCTAAAATCCAGGAGAAATAAACCGGTATGAGCGGGCAAATGCCGGTGGTGGTGTGTTTTTACTGGGGGATTTTAATCCGTTAGCAGTCATATGCCTGCTTTTTTTCTTCAGTAAAAACACGCTGCTAGTCTGATGTACCCATTTCCGCTTACCATCGGCAAACGCGCTGAGCTGGAACCGTGCGTGTTTATACTGACGAAAGACTGCTTTTCCTAACCGGTTTCAACCGCTATTATCCTTGGTTTCGAAGGATAAAAGGCATCTAAAATCCAGGAGAAAAAACCGGTATGAGCGGGCAAATGCCGGTGGTGGTGGTGTGTTTTTACTGGGGGATTTTAATCCGTTAGCAGTCATATGCCTGCTTTTTTTCTTCAGTAAAAACACGCTGTTCGTGGTGATATTTCATCGCGGGACATCTTGCATTATTGCATATAGCCTTGTGTTATGAAGAACTGTAAATTCTTACAACTTACTTTACAGTCGTATAGGCTTGGTTTGCCATTCTTTGATTGCTAATCGGTTTGCCTTGCAAGACATGACTTCAAAAAGTCTGAAAAACACCATCAGTACCTCGAGAATAGAAGAGTAGGCCTATTACATAACCCTTAGGTAGAGCCTAAAGTTATCTGCTTTGTAAAGTTCAAATTCTGCTTTGTAAATTCAACTTGCACCCGGGCTTGTGCCTTCTTTAATTTTCAATTGAGCTAAACACACTTGCACCCAGGATAAGCATTTCTTTTAATTTTGAGTATTTAGACCAAGGCATAACGTGGCATAATATAATAACATCATCAAATCATCAAATTGTTATCATCACTGCACCGCATAGCAGCCTCAGCGTTAAAGATATATTTAGTATGGAGTGATTCAAGCATCACATTTCGTACGCGTTGATGATCCCTATACTTATTTCAAAATTAAAACAATGAATCGATTAGCATTTTAAACAATGAAAAATAAAATTGTTCATTAATAGGACTCCGTGTACAATTACGTGATTTCGTTTTCGCGCTGATTTCATTAGACTGATGCAAAGTCTGTTATAACTGTATTGTACCGAACTATTAAAAGAGTAAGACTAATTACCTCTTTTGGATTACGCACAGAAATAGTCATAGACTTTATACACTAAGTTTCAAGCGGGCTACTGCAACGTAGTTTAATTTAACTGGATTGACCTGGCGGTTTTTGAGGGCGTCCCAGCCCATATCAGTGCGACTTTCAAAAAGAGTGACCCCTCCTTAGTTTAATTCCTCTATGGTTTAACCAACAGCTGTTGGTTACAGTTTTAACCAAGCAATTGTGTGGTTCACCTGGTAACCTCCCGTTGGTTAAAATTGTAACCAACATGGTTAAAGATTTTAACCTTTGTTCTGAGAGTGTATAGATCAATTTGCAAAGTTAGGGATTGGTATATCGTATAACCGGGTACATCAACTTGAGAATTCTCTTGCTATCTCATAGTTAGCCTTGGTTCAAGGCGACTCTATCCTCCCCCACCTCCATCCTACCCCACCCCTACCCTCCACCATCTCACCACACCCCATTTCACATCACCTTACCAACAACAACCACCGGCACCGCGACTGGTGGGAAATGTGCACGGTCCGGTGTGACTATAGCTCTATACACACACAGGCAGCCGACTGATAGCTCTATTCTACACACAGACAGCCGCGGAGCGGCTAGAGCAGCAGCGAAGCTGCTGCTAGCGACGAAGTCGCTAGCGATGCCCGAGCCGCGGAGCGGCTCGGGCAGAGCTGGTGGTTCGAGTGGTTTCTGTTGCGTGTAATAGTCACGGTGAGATCGCGCGCGACTAAACATTGGATTGACATACAATACAGGTAGGCCCGCTGTACTGGTGTCAAATGAATAGTGGTAGAGAGGGTGTGTGTGGTGGGGAGAAAATAAGGACTTGATTTCAAGTCTATCTCATAGTGCAAGCAGTATGAGATGGTAAATGTCGCATGTCCATCTAATCTACGAAAAGGCTTACCCGTAGTTGAAGAAAAAGACAATTTGGATTACGATCCTTCTGCAAAGGTTCTTTCCATGGGACAAGTATTATTTTTGTTCAACACCCATCCGCTGATAATCCCGGAATTATCAGGAACTCGGCTACATTCGAACTTGAGCCTGATACTTCCATGGTAAGCCCCACACTACCGGAATCGAATACTATACCCCCTGTAGCGATGCAAGCATCGCACCAGAAGTTGCCATCACGGATTTCAAGGGGCAGATGGATTCAGCAAAAGTGAGAAAAGACGATGCATCTAAATTGAAGCTCAGAACTCAAGTATGTCGTTAAAGATTATTTTGACGTCACATGCGAGTCCTACACACATGAGCAATGTCTCCAACAGTAAATGTACGGCATGATTGTATAATTTGAATGTGAATATAGTCGTGAAATATATACATTAATTTATTTTAGATAGAAATCGAGATACGACAAGTTTAAGTTGTATGTAATTCTGCTATTATGTGTATTGTTTTGACCATGGACATTTGATAATTTCTTAATTTTAAAACTGTCTACTAATTTCAAAATTGTTTGTGCATTCAGGAAATTACTTTGTAGATCATACAGAGTAAAATCATTAAAAAGTTCTTTTTTCCCCCAAAATGCAGATTTTAGCCGAATTATGGGTCCATTTTTTTGCGTCTTGAGAAATTCTTGTATCTTATATCCATACCAATATGTGTGCCAAAGATGGCCGTTTTGTGAAGTTTGTAACGATAAAATCCTTTACAAACCCCGCGTAAGCAACAGAATCGGGGTTGAAATCGGGGTTAGAATATTGATTTCTCGTATGGGTATTTTTGCAGGTTTTCACAATGCTGTGTAAATGGCGACAGAGGCAGACTAGAACGAATAACATTGTGGACATTCTTACTGAAGCCCTCCAGAAATGCAAACGTGGAGACGTAGCGCAATTTGTACGAGGTATGTTTATTTGTGAATCGCCTCCTTTTCTTCTCTTTTTATGTTATTGTGCCTGTTGTAAATGATAAGTATGTTTCAGATTGACTCAAAACCCGTTTCCCTGATGACATGACAAATAGAAAGATAGGAAGTGATGCATAGACGATAGAAAGTGGAATTGGGATATGTCACTTGTACTGGAGCACACTGATTTTATATAGGGACTACAGACTGATTTGATCGCTATTAGGGAGCTTTCGATTTGGACGACGGACGCTTCTACGACAAGATGACACCTCGAGTCATGTGCGCATGCGCCGACTTAGCAATCCTTTGGTCGTCCAATTTCTGGGACCTGTGATCTTAAGCTTTCGATTTGCGCGACGGACACTTGTACGACGGTAAAACACAAAACGTTACCGTCGTCCCCACGTACACGTACACGTCGGTTGTTAGTCCCTGTAGCCTACGCGTTGTATTGTAGCATTTAGAGGACCAACGGATGACAAAATTGACGCATTCAAAGTGTCATTCAACCGTCCTAGATTCATCCGTCGTGCAAATCGAACGCTCCCTAATAATCAGCCGAAGACAGGTCTTAGAAATTGGACGGATTGCTAAGTCGACGCATGCGCACATGACTCGAGGTGTCATCTTAAGCGTCCGTCGTCCAAATCGAAAGCTCCCTATTCCCTAAACTGGCACGATCACTACCACTGACTATCCTATAGTATATATGTATACCGTAGATATTCGATATCTAGCCATGTTTATGCCAACTTTGAAACTCTGAAAGAGATGGCGCCCTCTCGCGATAAAGCCGGCTTTTAAAAAGATCATTCTAACAAAATAATTTCGGCGGCGCTGAAAATGACGTAAGTAATGTCGCAGTATATAGTCCGTTTAATATAATTTTCGGATCAAGAATCTATCCCGGGACCTATCCAATGACTACATGTATACGAGTGTGAGTGTCTGGTAACGGGGTAAAACAGCAGACGTACAATACGGAGAATCGAGGGGCGAGGTCTAGACTCTGGCAGGTCATATTCGACTTAACCAATGTATCTTTTATTGTTCATAAATAGTATTTGTTGCTATTCGATATTTTTAAGGATATATTATTAAGCAGCTAAATTCAAAATTATTTTAAAAACACTGACTATAGAGAAAATATCCCAAAATTATCAATTTACTTTATTTTGTCACCAGTTAATATTTTTTAGGAACCAGCCTATCCTAAAGAAGAAAAAAAAGAAATAAAATCTTTATACATGTATGATTGATTTTTATTCGAGTGGCGTAGCTAGGTTTTTTTATAATGAGTTGGGTGGGGTGGGGGTTGGGCAAAATAAAAATGACTTTGCCAAGCTGGCAACTTTTGAGAATTCAACGAGTCACAACAACTAACTTGAGAGGGATGTGTGAGGGGGGTTGTGACAAGCACCCCACCCCACCTCCCCCCCCCCCCCAGCGCGGTAAATCCGATAAATTTCTCACAGTGCCAATTACACATGTTGATAGATACTCGATTCAAAATAAAAATAACCCGCCAAATGTATAATAAGTCATTCTTTGAAGGTCGTGCATTGAATCGATCTGAACAGCGAAAGCGGGTAACCCTTTGTTACGGGGACGCATAAGTATCTATTCTATCTGTATTCTCTATTCAATAACCAGAGAAGTTATTACGTAACACATCTTTTGGAACGGTAAATATTTCCTCTGGGATGTTATTCATTTCAATCGTTGAATCCAAAGCGTGTAGCCATTATATACTCCTTGGTGTAGCGTGATAGTTAACACGGTCATCAGATTAGACTAGCAGTTGGGAATACATGGAATGTACATGTACCTATAATGTTATGGTTTGAATGCGAATCAGAGACCTATTAATTGTTATTTTAGAAAAGTTACAAATATTGGTTAATTCTCATTGTGCGCTCCGAATCAGATGATATAAAAAATGATAATTATGTTAGCAAAATCTTATAAATAAATAAATAAACAAATGAATTAATTAATTAATGAGGAACACTATGAATATTTTAATGTATAAGGTTAAAAAATGATGAACAATGTTTCACACTAATTTGTTGCATGCGTTTTATATCAATGATGCTTGGCAGTCAGACGCCAAACGTGAAAATTAACCGGGGAAGATTACGTCTTTTGGTTGGCCTGCGCCACGATTATCAATTTTGATCAACTTAGGTTCATTTGAAGGGAAAGTCATATTTATCCAGGATGCAATTTCTGTTTTAATAAAATAAACATGGTATTCTGCAGGACTCGAACCCAGGCGGGGAGAATTCAGCAGATTTCTAGTCCATAGTCCTAAACCACTCGGCCATGCCTACTCATTGAAGCGTCTATCGTGTGCACTCAATAATGAACTAGTGGTGAACTGTTGAGTTATTCGACCCAATAGCCAAATCGAACCCACTTTCTAAGTCGTATTTTAAATGTAAAATCGGCGTCTCAGCAAGTTAAATTGGGTATCAACGCGAAGAACAATACATTGATGATCGAAAAAAGTTAAAGCCTAATAAAACAAGATTCAAGGCCGACAAGAGTCAAGGCCACGGCAAATAAACCGTCATTTTTTCGGTAAAGAAAAAAACCCATATTTTATAGAAAATAGCATTTTCGAGCATCGTCCCGGCAAACACGACTTTAGCCAACTTGTTATAGCACCCCTTACATGTAGTAAAAATAAACCTAGGCTGCAGGCACATTGCGTTGAACCTAATTGAAATGCCTTATTATTGGCACTGTTAGACCTATAAGGCAAAAAAACAAAAACAAGTTTGTTTCCGCTAGGTGGTCTGAAAACCAAGATGCGAGATGCGGTGTGGGGTGGGTTTTTTTAGGGGGGGGGGGGGGGGGAGAAGTGCGGTGGGATGACTTTCTAAAGGCAATTTATGCAATTTAGCATACGCCGCGCCGCGAACCCTGAAGACACAAATTGAAATAATCACAGCCAGTATACTATTACTAATGTGCCCCATGTCATACTGGGCTTCCCAGAGCAGTCAGATTCAATTGTTTGTGTAAAATGTTAATATTACGGTAATTTGTATTTAAATCGCGTTTGAGATTATAATGTTTTAAAACATGAGAATAACAAAATGAAATGCGGTATTAATTTACGTCGCCATTACGCGCGCGGCCTACCGGAAACAATTTTTTTTTACGCCTAAGGCTGATATTTTGTCATATGAATTGCACGACGACATCCTCATTCCACGTGAAAATAAAATCGTGTCGTCTACAATAGACCATAGATTCACTAAACTGTGGCAACTGCTGACACGACTGCTAATACATTAAGGCTTGTCTTGTGGTGCTCACTTGAACATAGTCTCCGTGTGGTCTAGTGGGTAAACCCCGGCCACAGAAGCGAGAGGACCCGGGTTCGAGACCGTGTATATTTCATGGTAGTCTTCATGTTATTTTTTATTTCCCCAAACTGTTTATAGTTTCCTGACTTTTATTCATTCCAGTGGACACCAATGAATTCAATATTATTTATTACATGGCACGCTGAATACTGATTCACGCTTGGTTGCACATCGCTTAAATACCCATTGAAGAATGTTGAGCTTGTCATTCGATCATTTTGCTGCTGAGCAATTATCGATCTTTAATGTCATTTTTAGAAGACGATTGACAGCCAGTACGCAACAGTCGCTTTTAAAGCGTGACCTTGCCGATTTCTAACCCGCAGAATGATCGATTTCAGGATGTCTCCCTTTAGCTAAATACCCTATGTCAGCCTTACGACAAGTTAGTTTTACCAGCATACACTGCGATAGGATCAGTTTGCAGTCAAATAGCTAGATAGGTATAATCACCGTAATTTTCTTAATAATATGGGACCAAATTGACCATTTTTGGTCCACAAACAGTGATTTTATCGCTTATTTTAGAATCTAACAACTTTTGTGACTTTGCTTCTTGTATCTATTCACTTGACTGGACTAAGAATCGTACGATATTTTAAGAGCAATTTTCATACTAACGGAAGTTCAAGCTTTAATTTCATATCAAAATCATTGATGCCCGAGTTCTTTTTTGATGAGAAAATCGAGTCTTAATTTTCAGCGATTTTCGGTCAGAAAACGAAACTTACGATCCCCCGTTAGGCCTCGCCAACTTGATTTTTAGTCTCCTATAACCCGCCCGCGCTTCATTTTCATGCCCGCGTTTGAATTCATTAGAAATTTTGGGAAAAAATACCGTTTTTGCAATGAAAACGTCCGAATTTATGTATTTTGTGTGATGAAATTGTGAAAAATGATTTTGACGAGAAAAAAAAAATCATACGAAATTGTGCAGAACAGAAGGATCGATTTCGAACCCCGGACCTCTCGCTCTTCAGTCTAGCGCTCTACCATCTGAGCTATCAAGCGAAACTAATTCAATTCGTGAGATTTAAACAGTTCATCAACAACCCAACGACGGTACGAAATGAATATAGCTCGAACCAGATTCGGACACCCATTTTATTATCCATTCACTTGACTGGACTAAGTAATGTCATACTATTTTAAGCATGTTTCTAGTTACAAAAGACTATGAATATTATGATACCATCAATACAATTGATGCCTAATTCTTCAAAAAGGGACTATTTACCGTGAATTTGGCTTTAGTTTCGTCAAGTTTTTCTCGAATTCGGATGTGTGTGATGACAATAATTTGCACCGAAAATGCAACATGTCATGAAGTCACAGCTAATATTAGATAATATTATTCGCATAATATGCCTTTTTATTTTACAATTTCATGGCAAATGTGTTTGAAATGTGTGATTATAATCATGAAAAGAGCTCATTTACATCGTGCTATTACGAGGTCAACTATGACTGCAAAGCCGTATCGCTACGGATGAGTACTTCCGGGTCGCTTTGCTGGGTTAGAAAAGGAACGACTTTTCGTGTGCTTGCATACTGGCTGATTGATAATGACAACGAAACGATTACATCTATGCAACTGATTGTGTCACAACAAAAATACACCCCGTGTAAAATAGGAACAATTTGGGTTGTAAATGGGCCCTAAACACTTTCCATGCGGCTGTTGCTTTTATTGTATATAAACAGCTTGCAAGGTCTATAACAACTCTCTGGTCCAATTAATCCAAAGGATTAATGAAAAAATACTAGGCATGTATACTTATTTCAATTTTTGAAATATTCTGTGAAATTTTGGAATGTCGTCTGCAGACGCCTGGCACGTGGAGAGTGTTTAAGTGTAGCACCTTAATATTTCAAACTGATATGAAAATAAAGGAGTAGGTCTAATATAAATAGAAAACATATTTGAATAAAAACCTTGCATTAACACATTTATTGGAATGTAAATGTTTTAAAGGTTATAAGGTTCCCGACATTAAAATGTGAAAATTCTTGGTAAAAATGCATTTAAGATACTCTGGTGTGTGTCTGGAGGTAGGCAATTACATCCATGAATGAAAATGTGTGGAGTAAAAATATACGTCATTTCATTTCCCAATACACAGAGACTAAATCGCTTTTTGTAACAAAAGGTATTTAGCAGGATTCGAACCGACGCGGGGAGAATCCAATAGATTTATAGTCTAAAGCCTAAACCGCTCGGCCATACTACTCATTGAAGCAACCGTCGTGTTCAATGAATAATGAACTAGTGGTAGTCTATCGAGTTATTCGACCAAAAATCAGTAATTTTAGGAAATTTGGGGGGCGTATATTTTATTTGAAATATACATAACGTGATAACACACACACTGAAAGCTAACAATCAAATGTATATCGTCAGAACTGTTGGAACTCTTGCCCCATATACAGTAAGATGGACTATAGAGGTAGACAACTTTTAGGTCAAGCGTTCTGGGTTCTATAATTTCGATGATAATTCATTAACGTTAACACACTTACAAATTTCGATCTCCGAATGATCGAGCATCTAATGCAACATAATTAACTAGGAGAATCTACAGGATCTTCATAACAGAAAGAGCTTATCTCTCTAGTTTTAGTGATCGCGCTAATGACTGACTGAACTGACTATATACTACGAACATTAGGCCTACGTACGTAATTTTCAGCGCCGCCGAAATTATTTTGTTAGAATGATCTTTTTAAAAGCCGGCTTTATCGCGAGAGGGCGCCATCTCTTTCAGAGTTTCAAAGTTGGCATAAACATGGCTAGATATCGAATATCTACGGTATTTATCTAAGTATTAATAAACACCAGATATCTTTATTGTACTTTTCTAGACCGTAGTGACGCAGCAACTGACGAGGCGCAAGGAACAGATACATTAAACGTGGATGTCTGTCGTAAAGAACTGAAGAGGTATTATACGGACAACATGGGTAGAGTCCAATTGCTCCCCTGGTTCGATGAAGACACTACCGACATTGACAGTATTTTTGTCATCCCACAGGTGAACCAGTTGATCACTACACCAGAGCGTGTGGTAGAGAAAAAGATTGAGTCATACGATGAAATTGTAGCAATGTATAACGTTCTTGGACAAAGAGAATGCCGTATATTAGTCCGCGGTAAGGCTGGGAGTGGTAAAAGCACATTGATTTCAAAACTAGTGTATGATTGGGCATTAAGAGTGGGTAAGTTAAGTGATTACGAATTAGTCTTTGCTATTAACTTGAGAGA
This sequence comes from Ophiura sarsii, assembly GCA_035610835.1. Lineage (NCBI taxonomy): Eukaryota > Metazoa > Echinodermata > Ophiuroidea > Amphilepidida > Ophiuridae > Ophiura > Ophiura sarsii. The sequence continues at coordinate 8,926,417 of CM069448.1, read as the reverse complement.
AATACAACAACACGATAGTCTTACAGATCTGATTTTTGATCAAATCCTTCCAAACGATACAATAATCTCGAAGAAAGCATTGGAATTGTACATCAGAAGCAACGCTGATAAAGTGTTAGTTCTCCTAGACGGTTATGATGAATATCCGATGCCGCAAAATCTCAACCAGTATTCACGTGATCAACCATGTGATATACTCGATATTCTATGTGCTAACAAGCTGAGGGAATGCTGTGTGATTATCACGACACGACCACACAAGGTGGAAGACTTCGGTCAGTACCACCGCTGTTACTCTCATGTTAACTTGAAGGGTTTTTCCAGCGATGGTATCAATATCTACATTGACAAGTTCTTTGAGAAGTCACCAGAGAAAGCGAAAGCTTTGAAATTGAAATTAACTCAGTCTGGACCCCTCAGAGATCTGTCCAAGATTCCAATAATCCTCCTTATGTTCTGTTTGCTGTGGAATGACGCACAATGTCTTCCGGAACGACTGACAGACCTGTTTAGGGAAGCGTTCCAATATTTTATGAAGAGGCACAAGAATCAAGAAGGTCTTCAAATCGACCCTGACGAAGACGTCATTAAGGCAGACGTTGATGACTTGGTTCAGGATGTGGGCCAAACAGCTCTCCGAGGTCTATTGGAACCAGGTGCAAAACTTGTGTTTGACGAACATGATTTCGCATCCGGTGTCGTTGAAAAGGCTTGTAAAGTCGGTCTGTTGTCACGAGAGAGAACCAGGTCGAAACTGTCTATCAAAAGAAGCACAACCTTCTTTCACAAGACGTTCCAGGAGTTCTGTGCTGGTTGTTACCTAGCTAGTTTGGCGGAGACCAATGAAATAGGCTTTTTGAACTATCTAGGGCAAATCAAACAAGAACAACTTCAAGATGCCGAGTACCTATTACGATTTAGTTGTGGCCACAACAAGGCGTCGGCTAAACTTGTGCTGCCTTATGTTGCTCAACTTCGTGGCGACCTTGGAGAGGCGAGTTCCAGTGACGTGGACTCATGGGATTTGACAATAACAGTTTCACGCGAGTACGGGTACAAACAAACTTGGATGCTGCCCGTTATTCTATTGCAAGAAAGTCAAGAACCAAGCCTAGTTTGCTCAATCGCGTCCGTTTTCAAGCCAACGCTTCCTCATGCGATATCATCCCAAGATGACCCAGACAGTGCTCAGGCTCTTGATTATATCTTACAATGCAATACACACAGTGTTATGAATCACACTGCACTAAGCATGGACCAACTCAAGACCATGTCTGTTTTCCGTAATGTCGAACAGGTTCAATTGATGGTATATCATTGCAAAGATATCGATTTAACGTGTAGACTTCTGCAAGGCATTCCCCACCTGCTGTCAATAAAACTAGTGTTGCCATACTGCGATGATGGCTCACTTGATGTCAGCCATCACATGAATGCGCTTTCTGATTCCGTAGCCGTTCTGAAATCGCTTAGGGTATTCTTGATTGTTTCTCTCGTTAATTCTCCGATTGACATAACACCCATCCTAGATCGTCTACGTCAATCCGAAACGGCCACACAAGCCATTGTTAGACTTGATATTAAGGGATGTACTTTTCGTACTGAAACCTTGGCTAAGGTTATCAAGAAACAGTCCAAATTACGCGCGTTATGTCTGTCCCGGAATGGCTTGAAACCACCCGATTTGGCTACTATTATGAATTCTGTCGCGGCTCATAACGACTTGGAAGAGGTCTCATTCGCAGATAACAAGGTATGTGACTCGTTGTCCTGTCTGCAACATATCATGCCGCAGTTAAAGATCTTGACACTGAAATCTACAGATCTATCAAAAGTCCACTCTGCTGCTCTTTCTGATCTGCTTCGCTGTGCAGATAATCTAGAGGCTTTTGATATAGCCAAAACTCAGATTGAAAGTGATCTAGCGGATGTGTTTGAGCCACTTCCAAGTGGCAGCTTGCCTTCACTGAAAGATATATGTCTTTCACCAAACGAGTTGTTTAGTATTTTGCCTTTCCTATCAAAATCACTATCTGGATTACTTGCGCTAGATTTGAGCGGGGTTCAGATCGGTCCATCCCAGGGGAAGCTATCACAGCTACTTGCAAACAAATCACACCTGCGTAGTCTAAATCTGTCAAACACAAATCTATCAGATCCAGATATCATTGAGTTGGCTGATAACTTTTCGCACATCAGTGATCTCACTAAGCTCACGCTATACCAAAATCACCCTGGAGCAAAAGGATTGGAAGCGTTATTCCGTGGGTTCAGTAATCTGCCAATGCTCAACGACGTAAGGATCAACGGACTGCCCTTCCTAATTAACTTTGGTCATTGCAGTCCGTTTCTGGTGAGGTGTTTGTCTTGTCTGCTGTTTGATGGTGGACCCTTGGAGATGTTTAGAGGAACCATCGAACAGGCAGAGGCATCTAATGATCAGAGTAAACGCATTTGTGTGTGGTTGGCTGATATATAGAATCTACTGGAATTGATGCCGTAAAGAAGATCGTTAGAGAAGAAAGTGGCGATGAATAAATTGTCTTTAAAAAGGCTGACCAAATCACTTAGTATAACGAGACACCATCCGGCTAAGCTTCCATTGCGCGCGCAACTATTGCTTTCAAGGTCTTACTGTGTCACAAGTTCTGGGTCAACCAGTGGCGTAACCAGCGGTTACGCCATTGGTTGACCCAGAGCCTAGTATTTTGTATTCACCTTATTGATCTGCGCTGCCCAGGTTGGTTTTGGTCTTTGATCAGTGAGAACTTGACGTGCTGGGGTTTCTTCTGGTAAACTGCATAGATGTAATCTTCTTTTCATATTTTGCTCCATGTTCACAACTTATGCTTCTATAGAGATCGACATTTATCATAATTTGGTAGTAGCGTTTAGTGTTCTTCTTAAATGTTCTTTGAAATACAGGATGTCTCAGAATGATCTATACCGAGGTAATACGATTTTTGTCGGTGTGAACTTTACTGATATTGTCCAAATCGTTTTCATATATATCTTGCGCAAACGCCCCGCTTTCTTAGGAATTTTAGATTGTTAAAATCGGACATTTCTGATGGAAAATACAGACTTTTTGTAACGATATTATGAAAATCTATAAAGTCACTAACCATTTTTAGCAAAATTATTTCTGAAATGTTATTCGCATTGTTATTGCACCGTCCTCTTATTTTAATTAGCTTTTTGATAACAATCGTTGTGTGCATAGAAAACAACTTGATTGAATAGTGCAGGATTTGTTTTACTTGAGTGCTTTTAACCTTCCTTTCTTTGGCGTGAGGTTTGGGGTTCATTGTTTGAAATGCTGGTACATGTGCTAGAGAGAATGTAAAGATGAATCATGTAAGCCAAAATATGAAAATACGTTTTTCATCGATTTTCGATTATGTCTTGCCACAGCAGAAGAAAACGAGATATCTCAATGAAATTAACGGAATAAGTAGGAAACATTTCCACCATCATATCGCAAGTGATTAAATTTGAAGCAGTATTTGATTGATATTTGTTATACATTTGAAACCCAGTATAGATAATTCTGAGACATCAATTCTGTGTTCCAGATTTGTCGTCGGCGTCCATGATAGCTCTCACTATATGTACGAGGGTTGGTCAGTGATGAAAGTGATCATGGTATAGAAATGCAGGAGTGATTCTATTGAGGGATAGTTTGATCAATACAAAGTATGAACCTTTGTCTTTTAAACAATTACACCTGTGGATTTCTAAGTATGAACTACAATTTTTGACATAGTATAGCTACAATCAAAATTTCAAAATCCTTTCGGATCCACAGACCAAACCAAATGTATCAAATTTGGTATCATTTTAAAGCTTGAGATGTCTTTTACAACTAGTGAAAAAGAGAGCAAGGACATTAACAATGAAGCAGAACTGCTATGATAGGAGTCAATCTCAAAGGTCAAAAGTTAAAATTGAAACCTTAAATTTCATTTTTGAACATTGGCGGGTCTGGTTTTTAAAAAGCCATCGATAATTATGTCCTTTGGAAACATTCAGATCTAGTTCATTTTACAATTGACCGAGTCGATGTCCCTTTAAGATTTAATTAACGCAGATAATATTATTATAACGGTATGAATGTGAATAAACTGACACATACACTGCAATGTATCGGACTCGTAACTTCATTTCCAAAACATACACTCTCAGTTTACAGCGTTTACAAAATAAGGCTGCAAGACTTAATGTAAATAGGCAACATGAATCTGCACCTATATACCTCTGTTACAATCTCCATTTTGAAGTGTTGAACTAGCTGTTAGTGTTATCTGTTGAACAGAGGATATCTTATTGATTTTGTATGTTTATAAGTCCCTGGTCTTGCACCTATGTATCTATCAAATGTAAGAAAAATAATAAGTCTGGTTCTAGAGTTCAGGAGACCGGGGTTCAAGTCCTCGCCGGTGCATGTCCTTTGGGACGTACAATCACCGGTGTTTGTTAATATTGTTATTGTCTAATTGTAAACACGGTGGGTTTGTAGACTTCTTTATATTATATAAGTCTGGTTCTGTTGATGCCTTGAACAAGGCACTTAAGACATTTTTGTTTCCAAACTAATTGTTTGTTTCTTATTACGTTTACAATTTATTATTTGTATGTGAATCTTTGTATGTAAGTGCTTCGAGTCTCCGTGGAATCCGCATCACGATTACTTGTTGTATTTATATATACGGTATGTGTTTGTATATATTATGTATATTGTAATACTTGGAAGTAAAAAATCTCCTAGTGTTGAAGCTCTGAAAAGCAGAATTTCTCTCTTCCGCTTTCTGTGAGACAACCTTCGGCCAGGTCTGTGCAGGAAATGTTATGGTCAAGAGGGCCATGCCCAAACTATTGCCATACGGGCAATGTTTAAATTTACATTTTGTAATGATACACAGGGTGCGTCAAAAAGTGTACCATGAAGGACATCAATAATTAGCAATACATCCCATATTTTTATGTTTTATGAAAAACAGACTGTTAGTAAGCACTGTTAGTCCTCTATATCATCAAATACGCTTGATCCCATTACATTTGACCACATAATTCTAGAGATATGATCAATTCAGGAACAGCAATGCCAATTCCACTTTGAACTAGAATTGGACTTTCAACTGACAAACTGCATTTCAGATTCCAATGATGATTTATAGGATACATCAATGTATTGTTTAAAGTACATAATGATATTAATATATGTTGTTGTTTATTACGGATACTAGGAATAAAAATATGGTTTTCTATTCAAATGTAATGTAGCTATCAGAACTAATAATAATAATATATAGATCATTATTTAATTGAATGATTATGTTCAATTACTCGCTGAATGACAGTTCTCTGCATATAAAAAGTGGTCAAACCTGAATTTGATATGCCTGAGTATATTATAGATCTGCCATAAGGCCTTGACAAAAGAAGGTCCATACTATATTAATGGAAAAAATATTACATTACATTAATATTGATGAACATAATTTTTACTATTTCATGTCCAATATAAATATTTTTCATGGCCAAAAAGAAATCATGTCACTATTTTCAACTCGCCCTGTACATTTACAGCATAAATAATGTGATTAGTATAGTGGTGGATGGAGCTAGTGTCATTCATTGCTGCTAAGCATATTATATGATTGGTCTCGTTGGCAACATAACCATCGATCATTTGATGACGTAAGCACGGGGAATCCCCGAGCTGTGTTACGTCATGCCATGTGAACACAACAGGTGACCATTTAGCCATATTGTTAACAAGAATTTTGAAATGTTTGCAAAGTTATTTTACCATATGTAATTGTAACTATTATATTAATCGCCTCAAGATAAGCAGTTAGTGTAAATACGTATTTGGTGTAGACCTACACTTATTAACGTTTTGCTTTTTCTCTTATTTTTCTTCGATTCATTCAACAATATTATAATAACATTAGTTCAATTTGAATACTTCCATTTTTATATTGTAATTCTGTACTTTATTGTTTAGCTATTTCCGGCGTGTGTATTATTTCGGTACTTAAAAATAACAAAATATTTTGAAAGAATGAGAAATGATTGTCTGTGTCAATTGAAAGGATTTGTAAGCTTACAGAATTAATTTGAGGACTAAATTTAGCCCTGGTATTATAAATACAAACACACCACACGTACCCACCGAGACCCCACATATAATATGGTATATCATAAACAATTCAAACAATATAGGGGAGAGCGGGGAGTTCGCCCCATTTTAATTTGAAATAGGCTAGACACGTCAATTTTAAAGATTTATTGGACCTATTGACATTAAATGAAAGATTGATATATTGGCTACATACGACCTCAATTTCAATACCCTAGGCCTTACTGTATAGTGATGAGTAAAGGATAAAAGCAGTGTCTCAAAATGGTGCACCTGCCCTACCCCTGGGGAAGGTTCGTCCATAGGCCGGGGCAAGTTCGCCATGGGCTCATAATTAGGCTTCATAAAGTAGTAGTTATCAAATAGATAAACACATTTGTTATGCAATGTGATTTTGTTCCAAAATAAAATTTAGGGAGTCCAAAATTTAAGGTTGGGGTCATTGCGGAATATGCTGGTTTAGAATTTTAAAATGATAATAAATACCACATTTTAAAATATTATCCTCTAATTTTAGTGCTACTCCATTCCAGATAGCTCTTTTTTATAATTACCCATAGGCTACAGGAGGTGAATTACAATTTTGAAATTATACAACATCTTAAACATGTAAATTCCATAGGCTATCATGCCCAATCATGAAAGGGCGAATGTGCCCTATAGCACAACACGTACATTGACCAGGTAACCATGCGTGTCCCACATACAATGACGGATTTAAACTGCATCAAATCCATAACCAACCCCTTTCCTACCTAATGATTACATTAAAATCTTCAGTACGAATATCTTTAGAAAAAAATCAATATCAAAAATGGAAGAAAATCCACTTTTGTGATGTAAAACTGGTTTTAAGATGATCATTTGACAAACATTATACGGAGATCTGCCATGTTGCAATGCTCGCAACAAACAGCGAAATATTGTGCGTGTTCGTCAAATTCAACAAGTAGCCGTAATTATGAGAATCACTTGGTGGACGAACCTGCCCCTAGGGTGTACATTCCCCGCTCTCCCCTACACGTTCATATATGATCCAAATAAATTAAATCCTGGTTATACCATTTACACTACAGTACTGTTTCATGCAAGCAATATATAAATAATAATAATATAATACAACGGTAATTGCTCATGTCTGATGATCGCACAAGCGTGAAACTCGGAGTAGCAATTACCGTTCCAAATGGTTAACTTATATATATATTTCGCTCTGCATCGCATTGAGCACTCTGCAAGAAAATTGCTTCTTTACCAGTAATATATACATGGGAAATCATAATGTGGCGCCTCGCTCAACTCTTTCCATGGCAACGTCCGTCGATCGGTGGCTTGAAAAGCATAATAGGATGATAAATTATGAAGATGAATAATTCTGTTCAGCAGTAGTACCACATATCGATTGTTTAAAATTAAAAACGTATAAAAGGTTACCAAATTTAAACAATAACCTTAACTAATCGATTTGACATACATGTCTAAAATTGAATCAATAGCAGTACCAGCGTCTCCAATTGTACTGCAATTGCTTAGTCGACAAGTTGCTCTCACAATTTGAACAAATGAAGATATTGTTTCTCCATCATCAACATGGCACAGGTTAGTTAGTCACTATTTCTTTGTTTTTATTTATATGGCACCTGATTCCGCTTGCTTCATATTTAAGTCAACCGAGAGGGTGGGTATTACACCAATTTTATATTGGCATCATTAGTTTTCATCGTAAATGAAGACAAGAGAAAACAAATCAAAATAATGAACATTAATTGAAGGGGTCAACGCGCGCACCCTAGTACAAGCTTTCGAGAAAAATTGAAATTATGAACATTAATTGAAGGGGTCAGTAACGCGCGCACCCAAGCTTTCGAGAAAAACTGATATTATGAACATTCATTGAAGGGGTCAGTAACGCGCGCACCCTAGAACAAGCTTTCGAGAAGAAGAAAAAAATGAAATTATGAACATTAATGAAAGGGGTCAGTAACGCGTTCATCCTAGTACAAGCTTTTGAGAAAATTGAAATTATGAACATTAATTGAAGTGGTCGGTAACGCGCGCACCCTAGTACAAGCTTTCGAGAAAAATTGATATTATGAACATTAATTGAAGGGGTCAGTACGCGAGCACCCACCCTATACAAGCTTTTGAGAAACATTGATATTATGAACATTAATTGAAGGGGTCAGTAACGCGCGCACCCTACTAGTACAAGCTTACGAGAAAAATTGATATTATGAACATTAATTGAAGGGGTCAGTAACGCGCGCACCCGGCTAGTACAAGCTTTCGAGAAAAATTGGTATTATGAACACTAATTGAAGAGATCAGTAACGCGCGCACCCTAGTACAAGCTTTCGTGAAAAATTGAAATTAATATCATCAATATTGGGACCGCGGAATTTCACACCAAAAGTATTGGTTGTTTTCATCTACATTGAAAATTGTAACCTGTTTTGTGGGTGGGGGAGGGGGTGGAGGAGAAATATTATTGGACCAAATGCCTATTGCCAACTCCTTGTTGCGCTGTAACTGCAGTTACACCTTTTGATTTGACTGTGGAAATGCATTGATTACGGAAAGAGCGTTCCCACAACAGGAAGGAGTTTGGTATTTTATTTAATGAGGTCTAGCTGAGACTAGTCTCAGGGTCGAGTCATGTACTAGAACATTTCATAAATCAAAATCGATTGAATGTTTTTGCTAATAGTGATAAAATGCGCGGTATTTAACTTCAACTACAAATGTTTAATTATGATGTGTTCATTCAATCTTCATACATTTGTTTCTTTAAATACATCCTGAATAGATGCCAGTAGACTTCAATTACAGAATGATGAAGTCCATGGTTGATGGGCGCAAATTTAAAACGATAGCTCTCGAAATGTGCCTTCCTAAATGTAAATTTGTAGATGTGCATGTCAGGATCCCCACGCGGTCCACGGAACATAGTGATATTGATTTTCCTCAGTCAAATAAACTACCCATCAATTCAGCTAGAGAATATAAGATGGACATTTTGTTTTGGTTGCCGGACTATTGTGTGACAATGGATGGGTTTGGCCATATTTTGAGTAGTGGATGGCGGCGCAGCCAGCTTCCATTACGATGAAAATATGGACAAACCCATCCATTGTCACACAATAGTCCGGCAACCAAAACAAAATATCCATATCTTATTCTTTTTCTAATGCATATAATAGTATCATAATTATCACATTCCAAAATTATTTGTTCATGTAAAGTGACAGCAATCTTACCCATCTTTAAAATAAACGAATCCAAACTTCTTTTCTCCTCGGTGCTGTGCATTCGAGCGCGGGTATTGACTGCGCCAAACAGGCACGCACGGCGCGGCTTGGGTGCGGCACTGAAGTGAATGCAGAACGGTGAAAAAACGCATTTGCGCCTGATGTCGGAATTGCCATCCATCATTAGGGCCTGATATAAGGCAGCAACAAATTCGAAGCGTCCAATCAAATGCCGTATTTTAGATGATTTACATATTAAACCACTCCCTCTGCATTAGAATGGATAATATAGGTACCACATACAATAGGGTTAACTGACCAATTGGTTTTGGAATATATATATAATATAGCCAAATGAAATAAAACATGCTTCTTCAAATCACATCTTGCACTAACTTGGTACTATTTTAAAGCTTAAAATGTGCTCTTTCAAGTCATACCAATAACTCAGATTTGACTCAGGCCTTCAACATGTTCATTTTGACGTGACACAGGTCACATATAACGATCCATATTTGCAAATTACATTCCCTGGCCTAAACACCAACGTCACATGTCAGAACCCCCACGGTATACCGTGGGGGTTCTGACATGTGACGTGGGTGTTTTTCCTTCGCTTTTTGAGATTTTATTCTTAAAGGGGCATAAAGAGATATGTTGAAGGATGCGCCCTCAATTATGATAAAAAACTGGGATTTGCATATTTTTATAATTGTATTACATGTATGAACTTACTTACACCTCACCTATAAGATTTGAGAAAAATCAGCCCTCTTTGTACAACAAAACGTCGAATCCAAAATGATGATCGTGCCGCGATCAGCATTTTACCGTAGACAGTATCCCCCTGCAGTATGCGTGATAGATAACGCGAACTATATTTACATAGAGGGCGTTTTAAGAAAGTTTCGGAGTTTCAATAAATAGCGATGGTATTATTTTAATCAAGTTTTGCTGTGTTTTTGTGAGTAGAAACTACAATAATGCTATTGAGTTCATCTTGAATTCTGAAGCAAATTATTTAAAAAATAAAAACAATTCAACACTACTTCGTGATATTACAGGAAAACGGCAATTCCACAGCACTGCCCCGATAAATCCTAAGATCGCGATGTATTGGCATGTGTTCACTACCGCCGTTGTTGTCTCAGTGTCCATTTGCGTCGTGATGGCGGGTGCTAATACGGGTAAGTAGGTAGATTCTGGCGGGTATGGCAGGCCTAATGTCCAATAACTCGGGAATCTTGGATTGTCGGATAAAAATCCACGTTTTTTCGACCCGAAACGGATTTTTCGAGGAAACTACACTGAAAACTTAAACTAGTCAGACACAGGCTGGACTAACTTTAAACTAGTCGAGCAGGTTAGTCAAGCCTGCTGGACTAGCTTAAACTAGTCAAGCAGGTTAGTCAAGCCTGATGGATAGGTTATGACCGACTTGACTAGCTTAAGGTTAGTCCGGCTCAGCCTGACTAGCTTGATTTGTTCTGCTGGACTAGTCTGTGGCTACTAGCTTATTAGACAAGCTGACTTGACTAGCTTTAGGTTAGTCAAGCTGGCTGAACTAGCTTTAGGTTTATCAAGGCACTGAGATAAAATATCAATGGCGGCATGCAGATAAGACGTACTTCATCACCGGTCCGGTTTTGCTAGCCAGACATAAGTTGTCGTAGTTATTTCATTGTGTGGCCATATTGTGTACATCATAGTGTTTGCCAACATCTGTAGACTATTTTATGCTACATTTTGTTTGGAATGACGATTCGGGGTAGGAAAAAAACTAACTGTAAAGAACGACGGTAGCGCGGGCATCCCGAACGCTAAAGGGTCAGCCATAGCTATTGAACAGACAGCAGAGCAATCACCCGTGGCGAAACCAAGTACTGCTACTCAACGTATCAGGCGAGATCTACTAAAGTGCTCAACAAAAGCAAGTCGTACACTTTGTTTAGGTCATTTAAAGTAACTTTCATTTTTTACCAAACAGGCTAGATAGACATTTGAATGAATTTTTTCGGCACATTCTGATACCAAACACCTATAACACCTAACAACAAAGAAAAACCATGATATGCACCATTTTCACATACACTACGCGGAAGAAAACACCAATTGTTAACAAGCACATACGCCGTATCAGTCCCGTGTTGATCGCTGCGCTCACCCCTCAATGGGCGGGCTATACTAATTCAAATTCAAAGTGTCATGCATGGGTGAGGGATATGAAAGTAAAGGGATTTTTATGGAATGGAGAAACGGCTGCACTGTGTGATCGATTGCCCGCCGGTACACGGAGTGAACCACACACACACCCATTTTCCTCACGCGTAGTGTATTGAAAATGTGACTTTTGAAAAGTGACTGATTTTCTATAAGGGGGGACTCAAGGAAGTTTTTGATTTGATTTTTTGAATTTTGTGAGTGCTGTAATTATTGAAATATTAATCAAATGCATATAAAAGTATACATTTTTGGAAAGGAAATGGATCAGAGAATCCATATTTTGTTAAAAATTTGACCAAAAATGTTGATTTTTTGAGAAAATCACAAAATTCACTTTTTTGACCCACATTTTTTGAACGAAGCTAACAAAAATAATTTTGAGTAAAATATGCCCAAATCGCTTAATTATGATGTTGAGACACAAATGAAGGGACAAATTTTTTTAAAACCTAATTTAATATTTTTGGAAATTTTGACCAAAAAGTGCCAAAAAACGTGAACAAAATGGTTTTTTCTTTTTTCTTACACCTTTTAGTCAAAATTTCAAAAATATTAGATTAGGTTTAAAAAAAAATTCTTCCTTTCATTAGTGTCTTTACATCATCATCAAGCGATTTGGGCATTTTTTACTCAAAATTATTTGTGTTAACTTTGTTCAAAAAAATTGGGTCAAAAAAGTGATTTTCTCAAAAAATAATATTTTGGTCAAAATTGATGCCAAATTTGGATTCTCTGATCCATTTCATTTCCAAAAAGTATACTTTTATATACATTTGAGTTATAGTTCAATAATTACAGCACTTCCTTAATTCCCCTTAAATGGCGCTAATCATGGGTTATCTTTGTTGCTATGTGTTATGTTTGGTATCAAAATGTGCCCAAAAGATTCATCCAAATGTCAATCTAGCCTGTTTGGTAAAAACATAATCGAAAGTTACTTTAAATGACCTAAACAAAGTGTACGACTTTCTTTCGTTGAGCACTTTATATGGTTTGCGCTGGACTAACCTTACGTTAGTCGAGTCAAGCCGGACTAACCTTACGTTAGTCGAGCTAGCTTGACTAACCTTAAGTTAGTCAGAATGACACCATCTGAACTAACTTAAAGCAAGTCGAGCGACTAGCCTAAACGAGTCCAGCTTAGGACGGACTAACATCAAGCTAGTCGAGCTTAAAGCTAGTCCAGCGATGCTGGACTTTTTTGACGTATGTCTTTTGGACATTTGGGCATTGAAAAACCTGAATTATTGATCGAAAAATCAAATTTTTACAAAAAGGATTTTGAAAATCAAGTCGAAAAAACCCCGCCACTTTCAATTTGAAAATCCACGATTTTTGACCTATTGTACGTTTGCCAGTAAAAAAACCTCCGAAAGTAACCCAGAAATGCTCCTCATTCCCACTTTGTCCTTAGGTCAGGATCTGGTGAGTTATCCAATCAACCTTTCCCTATCAACATTTGGGATACCACCCAGCGGCGTAGTTTAGCCTTTTTATTTGGTGATGGGATCAAGAAATGAAATAGAACGACAAGACTTTTAATACCGACTAAACATGCGCGCGTAACCCGAATCAGCTCTTTTACACCAATTTCGCCATGATTTTATTGAGGTACATTATGGCGTTAAACGAGTTTCTAAAAACTAAAATTATTTGTTGGTGCACATGCGCGCGTAGCGTGTGAAAATTGATATCTTTGTAATAATGTGACCTTCATAAGTCTATGATTCCTCCTTATCAAATGAACCGACAGTGCCAATCTCAACCGACAGTGCCAATTAATAACAGACAGACTCAAAAATTGGTATGTCGCGCCCCCCGCCCCCCCTCTTGCTACGCACTGATACCACACACCTGAAGTTTGTGTATTATGTATAAAGTGAAATTTTGCTTCTATCTTTATATCTTGGAATCGTGGGATCTAGGGTCATCCAGAGTCATCTAAGTTTTAACAGAGATAATCAAAAGAAGGGATGCTTGTCTCTATTTAAAAATTATGTAGAAAACGTGTGCTATGCTCTATTTGGACGCTTGGCAAATATTGGAAGGGGGCGCAGAGGGGTCGTGGAATGTGTACACGTTCCCCCGCCTATGGCTTGAGATCATTGATCGTGCTCAAACAGAACGTGCTATAAGTATATACATTGTATATTAAAGTGTAGCGTTGTATAAGACAAAGACTAAGCAACGCCAATACATAAAAGTAATAATTGTATTCATAATTCGTGTATTTGCGTCATCAGATGTGTCAGACTGTGCAAATGAACTTGGATTGAGCGATAGCGCAACAACACCCAATGGCAAATTCACTGCGTCATCCCAACGATCTGGTGAATGGTATCCGTATCTCGTAAGGTTAAGTGTAGGGAGATGTTGGCAACCTGATGATTCAGCCGACCCTCCGCATTGGATCACCGTGGATCTTGGTGAAGTAAAGTAGGTATAAGTTCATTTCAGCGAGATAGCTAGTGACGCTACTGAGTCATTTTTCTGATGGCAGTGTATTACTCGCGCGTTTTTATTTGAGGCGCATATACATCACATACGCGTAGAAACACGGAAGATACAAACGCGTGCGTAAATGTTGCGCCTGTAAAGCTACGTCACTGTCCGGCGAGAGCGAAATAGACTATAGACCATTTCAAATACGAAAATGTACGATCGGTTCCGAATGGTTCCGATAGAGTTTCCGATTAGCGTGTGTTTTGGCATCAGTTCCGCAGAAAAATAAACGGGGTTTCACCCGGTGTCTTTATTTATCAGTGATTATCAGAGAGATGTTATTACTAATAACATCTCTCTGCTTTAATAGCCCGTGTTATGATTGCGCCGGTGTTACGTTTGCGCCGGTGTAAAGTTGTATTTTGCGACTAGTTTTACTTCTCATGGGCGTACGCTTGTAAACCTAGTAAACCACAATCATAGGCGGACAACAGTCAAAAGTTGATAGCGGTATGGTGTAGCAGTCCCAAGTATGCAAATGAGCTCACTGAATACAATGTCATGCTCTACCACACATCTACCCAGTACTCAACAACGGAATAAATCTCATTATCCTCATTTGCATACTTGGGACTTATACACCAAACCCTTACCCAAAAGTTAGGTCACCCAAGCCCTATATGAAAGCTATGAAGATTGTTAAACGGGGTCAGTCGTCACAAACATGCACAAACACAATAGCCAAACGACCTTGCTTTTGTCAACACTCCCTACACAGAGGACTGCAGTGCAAATCTCTACGATTTTCGCTATGTAATCTCTATGGCGGATTTCATTCCGTTGTATGAAGCTATTGTCGCGCGCGGGGGGGGGGGGGGGGGGGGGGTTAATCTTTCTTTGTGCCTCTTGTCAGGATGGCCAACATTTTATTTCCAACCTCCCCGCTCTTTATTCGTGACGTGGATGCGTTTGGTGGGGTAGAACCACCGTGCTCTTCTTGTCCCTTACATACTACGACAATAACATCTGATATGGTTGTCATGTCCTTACTTATTTATTCTCTCGTATACATGGTGGTGAGACCGGTACCTGAACAAATCGGGAGCCGGAATTACTATTAATACACGTTTTGCATATCAAACATACATAATATCATATAATGCATTTTGAACATAATCAAAACAACTTAAACCTAACATACATGTCTATTAAGTATTAAGCGATGTCATTCTGGAGTATTCCACATACCAGCGTTACGTTAATTTTTACTTGTGTACTGTCACACAAAAGTACACCTAGCCAGAATATCTCTCAATATTTTGAGGATATAGGAAATGATTGACGGACCACTAATTCACTTTAATTTCGTCACGTCCAAACGAGAACCATATGCCTAGTTAAAACAACATTCATAGAAATATATGAATTCACTTAAAACAAACCAATCGCAAAGTACTATACTACGACAGGCAGTCATCGCATACTATTCAGACATGTACAATATTAGAATGCATAATTTACCATTGCATTGCATCACTCGTATACTATTGTTCTTTCGGGAATGTAAGACCACGTGTTAACTAAAACAACCATATATAATATACAATCAACAATATGAAATAATATAAAACAATATGAAACGTGTGAGTATGACATGGCCCGGGTGTTCTCTTGATATATATTCTCATAATAGCAGCAGTGGTAGTAGTAGTACTTCTTCTTCATTTACTCATCATACAGTAACTATAACTCTGTTATTATCTGGGAACGTACTCCTTATACAGTAACTATAACTCTGGTACTGTCCGGGGAACGACGCGTGGTACATCTCTCAGTAACCATATCTCCGTTACTGTACGGGTACATTGTTGATCTCTTAGTAGTAGTAATAGTGTCGACGAGCGAAGCGAGGAGACCTATTACGTACTAATAGCACAGCACTACCGTTCGATATGCCATGTATATGACAGCTACCGTTCGATATTGACAGCACTGTGACAGCACTACCATTCGATATGATGTGTGACAGCATGTATATGACAGCTACCGTTCGATATGACAGCACTGTGACAGCACTACCATTCGATATGACGTGTGACAGCTGGGAGGTTGCATTTCTTCACACATCTTTAATGTGACAGGTTGGGTCTCTATAATTGTAGCGGTGACAGATCAGCTAATGTTATGTCTACATGTTGGCAGGTCAAGTGGTTTAGGCATTGAACTTGGCTTTTGAATGGTCACTAAAATACAAATGTGGTGTGTGTGTGTGGTGTTAATGTTCCAATGCCAGTGATATTTACAATGATACATTTGAACTTCAAGTATAAGCTAACATGATAGGAGTTGGATTCGCCAAATATTTGTTGTTGTTTATAATGTTCAAAGGCGGGGATCAGAAGAAAATAGGAGAGAAATGGCAAACACTAGTGAGGGTTTCTGCAGTTTTTGCCAGTGATTCCAATAACGATATATACACAGTTGAAAGTGTTTAATAACAAATAGCACAGTTGAAAGTTATTTACTTGTGTTGAATTTTTATTGTTATCGCAACAAATATAGAACAGAAACTAACACTACTATTCCAATCACAAAGTCCACAGTTGAAAGTGGTTGTTATTTAATAGCAAACAAAAAGGTACATGTAAAATCCAAACAGAATATATCAAACAACAACTAAAACTATACAAGAATCAGCAGTAACAATAACAACAACATTAAAGGTATATGACCCGATCACATTTTCGGCCTAATTCTGTTATACCCTACACACGAACATCGGTAGTATGCGTCGTTCTTAAAAATCATGCACTCTGAATACCTCTGTGAAGGGTATAACAGAATTACTCCACATTTTCATAACACAGATTTTTCTCAAACATATGGAGATTTTCATGTCATATGAAAGATCATATTTTTCTGATTAACATACTGAAATTTGATGGTCCAAATCAGTATGATTACGAAGATATTGGTGAAATAACATCGAATTAAATTATTGGTGGTTAACCACCAATACAGTTTGTGTGCAACTCAATGGGCACATTTCACGGCATATTGTGCGTCTAAAATAAGAACGATTACAGTTATGCAACTCAAACGTTGAAATGCAACTCTTTTAAGGATGACCTTTCATGTAGAATAGAAAACTTCAAGTTGAAAATCGGAATATCTACCTTTAACAACATTGTCTTACTGAATGTAATCAAGAGTGTGGTCATCTCAGGTCATTGGTAATTAGTCTTCAATCAGTATAAGGTCATGGTGCTGTACTGATGTATGAGTTTCAAAGTCAATCAATCTGTCCACGCAATGCTTGACCAAATGTTTATATTACTAAATAGGCACCTCTCCCATCTCTACACCATAACAGCATATGTATCATCATCTATATACTATATATTAAGTGTAAAAGCTAGGTCTGTGCCAGATACTACCATTCCTCCATCAATACCAGGTCAATTAACAACAAGGGCGGCTTGGTATACATGAACATGGCCATTTACTGTCATATTTAATGAGCTCCAAAGTGAATAACTCATTCCCACAACCATTAATTTCTTATTTATTAACATAACATCTCAAATTAATAGGTGTACGCTTACGGAAATATAGTACACCAAAAAGTGGTGTTCGATCATGATAGTAGGCTATTAGTAACCATATCTCCGTTACTGTCCGGGGAACGTGTTTGATCTCGCAGTAACCATATCTCCGTTACTGTTCGTGCTCGGTGCTACAGTAATCATGACTCCACTACTGGTATACTACATAATTATTGTGGCATGCTGGAACAGTAGATTATCATACAGTAGTCATACCTCCACTACTGTTCTCTTGTGTAAACCTGGGCCAATGTCATACATGCTCTAATCTACAAACTGAATGTGTTTAATCACTGGCAACGATCACAATTTAATATACATCATTTTGGTTTTGTAAATGAACAACTCTTTCGCCATTTAACAATTCAAAAGATACATATTTGTAAAACACATTTATAAAAAGTCTCATCATAAGAAAAATATAAGGAAGCACTTAGTAAGTCACAAGTAAATGCTACTAAACTGCTCACAAAAAGTATCGTAACACTTAGAAATGATCCAATATATAACGGCTCGAAAGGGTATGCATTAATCAAAGCAAATAACCAAGTGCATAATTTTGTTCTGCGTATTTTGACACCTCGATCGATGAGATACGATGTTGCGGAGCGGAGTTATTGTCATTTCAATGGTCGTGGGTCCAGTTTCAAAAGTGACAATCACCCTATAGAAAGAGGTTTGCATTACTGTTTAGAATGATCAGATTCGTGATTTTCAATAGGGATGAGTGTCACCTTGGAAACTGCACCCACGATCATTGAAATGACAATAACTCCGCTCCGCAACATCGTATCTCATCGATCGAGGTGTCAAAATACGCAGAACAAAATTATGCACTTGGTTATTTGCTTCGATTAATGCATACCCTTTCGAGCCGTTATATATTGGATCATTTCTAAGTGTTACGATACTTTTTGTGAGCAGTTTAGTTCGTTGTACAGTATAATATCAATACAAATGGAGAGTTGCTTTTATCACTCTATCATTAGAAAAGATCAATAGCCGAAATCACTTATTATATACACAATTTTGGTTAAGTATCTCAACACTGTCGTCATTTAAAAGATTATAAAAACACACACACACATGATACTGGAAAGCAATGTGGTCCCTGAATATATCAGCTGCAATGATATAATTTTAGCACATAATGTAACAGTCTTTAACGTATTTAAATATAACCCAAGTATGGTTGGCATATAAAGAAATCAGCATGAACTAAATTTGGTTTAAGTGATAGATAATTGAAACCATCACATAAGTTTTCATGAAACCCGTATAATGAATAGTTGGCAATGAACGGCAACATTAATCTATGTTTGATATTAACACGAGCAGTGTTATCCAAAATAAGTAAATAAATTTATATAAAAGATTGATTATCCGAAAAGTGTGCCTAAAAACCAAGCACCGAATGTGCTCGAATATTTAAGTTTAAGTAGGTTTTTACACAAACATTATCACTGCTCAATATCAATAACAATCGAATTGTAACATAGGGAACACTGTTTTAAGTTATCCTGAGTATGGTTTTGTCACAATAATAAAAATATAACTTGCAAAAATACACAATATTATTTACACTAGTACTACATCGATACCACCAAGAGACCTTTAACTTGTTGAACCCTGAGCTGCATGTAGACATACATAATGGACGGTTACCGTTTGGTTTATCAAAAATAATGTTTCCCTGGTATATATTTACGTATGAGAAAACACTGAACAACTTTGGAAAACTATTAGCACCTTTGATCAAAAGTCACATTTAAATATTACTGTCAATGTTATAATATTATTCTGTCAGTAGCAACGCCTTGCATGCCCGCGATAGTATATACGACAACAACAGTCGCTTCCTCTAGCTCCACACAATGGAAGTTTATTTGCTAATTACGTATGCACAAACTTCCCCCTATACCGCGCTCACACACCAACTTGACTTTATTACCTAACACGTACAATGACGGTGTATTCAGTCAGCTGTAGAACGGGACCCCGTTTCAATTGAGGGCGCTCTAAAACGACGGGTGTACGTAACAAGTAACGCACACCCGTCAATTTGCGCAGTTATTGAATTTTCGCCTTTTACCTCCCTCCAATTATCAGCATAAAAAGTAACTATCCATCGAGTTGAGGACAGCATAAGGTACCAGAACTCCGTGTGATATCCAGTTCGATGGTTTAATTTAACCTTTGACCCCAACATCACACGACACAAGCTAAAGTTATGTATTTATTGACCGGTTTGCTGCGATGAGACCACCATTTTCTAGACGAGATTACACCAATTTTAAGAATTTTTAGGGTAAATGTGATAATTTTTACATTAAATATAAGCCCAATAGTATTCAGAAGTGATGCCTTTATAACGGTTATCTCTGTGATAAGAGAGTTATTTCGTTGTTTAAAATCAGCTTTTTATGAATTTTGAAAATTGCTGTGACGTGAGGCCGTTCCCTTGGAAACGCTGTCCCGTTCCCAAGCCCGCCCTCTATTGAAAAGTGGTTTTTGTTCGTATTCCGGCGGGCGACGGACTTCCGTCACTTTATGAATAGCCGTGTAAAAAATGACGGCAGTGCGTCACTAAATAGAGCGCCCTCAATTGAAACGGGGCTCCGTTCTACAGCTGACTGGTATTGTATAGGCTCGTAACACACTCGCCACGTACGACAACTTTTAATGCTTATTTCTCTAGCATTATCTTCACATAAAATATTATTACAAACAGCCTATCTTTAAAAACAAATCCTCAGCATCTTATGACAGCATAAGAATATTACTCTAACGTTTTGGACAACTAAATCTCTAACGTTTTACTCAACAAAATGATACATATACATCGCGGCAAACATAGTGGGTCACGCTGGCGTGCTAACTGACAACAATTATACAACCTGGCAATAATAACGCTAACTTTTGACTCTTCATTAGCACCTGAACATGAACATATTATAAAAAGCATTGGACGGTTTATAAAGATGAATTATAACAACCAACAGCGCTAGTACTGCACTCAACAATATTATGTTTACGAAATATAAATAACAGGGCGTCTATGCACAATACTGTATGTAGTTTCCGTAGCCTGATACAAACGTGGACGAAATGACTGATGGAGGTACACAAAGAAAACTCATGAAAATCCTAATTAAAAAGATGCTATGACCATAATCGCGGCTTCCAAATAATATCATATAATTTTATAACTCATTTTTGATACAGAAATACGTTTTGGATGAATAAACCCGTCCGAAAATAGAACAAAGAAAAATACGAAAACAAATTATAACACACTTGCTTACCTGAGCAAATCGGGAGCCGGAATGAGGGCCCAAGCTCGGTGGCTTGCTTTGTTCAGTTCAGCAAGCATGCGCAATCGCTTGTGGCGTGAGCCTGCCCAATCACAACTGGTGATCACGATGTGGAAATTGCAACGGCCTAATAAATAATTAATTTTGTGGGTCATGCCCGAATTACACTATGATGTTTGCGTGGTCTTCGCTATCTCCAAGCAGATAGAGCAATACGTACATGGACTTTTTTGTAGACGAGGGTTCATTTCATGATTTGGTGAGGTTTAGAATGAGTTAGGATTCCTGTAATTTCGAAGACCACAGACTTTCAAAACGTGAATTTTCCAACATTTTACGACATCAATTTGGTCACAAAACGTGTTTAATACTATACATTTTACCGTTCTGCAGATGCTAATGACCCTCCTCTAAAATTCCACATGATTTTTAACACGTTTCTCAGTTTTTGAGATGCCCAAATAGACCCTTTTCCGAAGCTATTTCTAGCAAATATTGCTCCGTTGTTTTCTTGCGTATAACAAAATCTGACACGCAGCGTGACCTCCCTGCTGGCTGGACAACCAATGTGCGATCAACCGTTGCGAAGAACCATAGAATATGGATCTTTCGATTTGGACGACGGACGCTTCTACGACAAGATAACACCTCGAGTCATGTGCGCATCATCGTCGACTTAGCCCTCGGTCGTCCGATTTATGGGACCTGTGATCTTATAAGCTTTCGATTTGCGCGACGGACGCTTGTACGACGGTAAAACACAAAACGTTACCGTCGTCCCCACGTCGGTTGTTAGTCCCTTTACGCGTTGTAGCATTTAGAGGGCCAACGGATGACAAAATTGACGCATTCGCATGACTCAAAGTGTCATTCAACCGTCCTAGATTTATCCGTCGTGCAAATCGAAAGCTCCCTAATAATCAGCCGAAGACAGGCCCTAGAAATTGGACTACCGACGGATTGCTAAGTCGACGCATGCGCACATTTTCCTGCATCTCCACCTAATTCAGTTAAGATCTCGTTGGCGCGTCACATTACGCTAACCTTGTTTCAAGACCTTATAATTTGATGCGCCAACAAGATCCCATTCAATAAATAAGTTCATATGAAAGAACTCAGAGCCTTTAACAAATTCAAAAGGAAACATTGTTAGGATCTCGTTGGCGCACGGAGATAATCAAGGTCAAAGGTCAAATGTTACCATTTTGAGCCATTTTCGCACCTCCGTAAATCTGTGCACCATCTTTAAAACACCTGGGAAATGATATCCAGTTGCAAAGATGGTTTACCTTAAATAGATTTTCATTATTCTTTAGTGAACTTCTGTGATGGTTTTTTACGGAAAATACAGTCGAAGTAGATTTATTAGTCCAGGAAAATCTTTCGTGATATTCACACTTCATTATATGAGCAAACTATAATAACTCCTTGATGGATAAGAGAGAGAGAGAGAGAGAGACAGAGAGAGAGAGAGAAATATGTGTAAAAATGTTAAAAAGATTTCATAATATTGCCAGTATGCATACGGTATTATAAATCTAATATTACAATCTAATTCACGTCACTTGTAACCAATCAAATGACCATATAGATGATAATTTGCAATGAACATAACGCATTCTCTGATGTTACGTAACTTTCAAAAGGTGGGTGTCTGGGATAGTGACTCGAGGCTATAGCACCGACGGAAGCACATATGGTGGAGGCTGGATAACAGGTTACAAAGTAGTACCCGGGAAATATGTAAACGGACAACCGTCAGCCAACTATGTCGTATCTGTCGAGAAACAAACAGTAGCGGTATGTTTAAGGGTGCACACTACTACTAATAGAAGCCCATAGGGATATGTACCAAATTAGTGATATAAAACCCTATTTTAGACCACTTTATTTTAAAATGGGACCTTTTAGAGTGAATTTTGCTTGAAGATGATTACTTTTACTCACCAAATAAGTGAATAACAGTAGGTAAGGTAACCTGCTCAATTTTCCAAACGACTGGCTTGAAGAGACTACATGTCCGACGAGCTAGGAAATGTCACCGTAATCGCGCTTGTTTCTAGTAAAAAAGACGCATTTGAAAGATCTCTCCCCAGGGTAGGGGATATCACATTTAGTGTGGTGCACCCTTAACAGGGGTCAGAGAAATGTACAAAATGAAATCAAATAGTGTTACTTTATTATAGAATATATAATCTTACAGAGTGGATCATAAAAACGGGCACTTTCTCGCACAAGCACTACGAAGATTTTAGACCTTCATATTCAAAAGCAACGATCACATATATTTGGCTTTCATAAAAAAGGAGAAAATTATAAAAATAGAGCCCGGTATTTAAAAACCAACCCACGGGATGCCAATAAACACATAATATTGTCATAGTTGGCTCATTCAGAGATGCCACTATAATAGCTATCAATGAAACTAGTGAAAAACCTGAGATGTTGCATGAATTTGTCATACAAAATTACTCAGAATAAATGGAACTGTGCAAATTTGATTAATAAAAAGCCTGAATTCAAACAAAAACCTAAAGGTTGGCGTGATAATTCGACCATCCAGTTAACTATATCGGATCCTATTAACAGGCTCTGCCTCTAAGGGCGTACCATGTCGTGATTCATGGGTTCGAAGCCTCAACTTTAAAATAAACCCCAGTGATACATTACCATAGCATTATTGTGGTTCCGAAAAATCATCCGCCCTAAGTCAAGTAAGTCAAGTCAAGATTATACTAGCCAAATTTTGAAATTCCTTAAAGTTTTGGTTCTGTCGTAAAAAATGACCGAAATATCCGGGAAAACCCCAGTAAAACGATTACTACGTTCCCCATCAATATAGCTATGCGCGCCATGCACATCCAAACGAAAGGAAAATATATTTTGAAACAACACGAGTGAAACAAAATCGTTGGGATCTCATTGGCACGTCACATTACGCTGACCTTGAAACCGTGACGAACAGCGTCCTCAGCAGTTTTCAAGCCCTTATAATGGATCATAAAAACGGGCACTTTCTCGCACAAGCACTACGAAGATTTTAGACCTTCATATTCAAAAGCAACGATCACATATATTTGGCTTTCATAAAAAAGGAGAAAATTATAAAAATAGAGCCCGGTATTTAAAAACCAACCCACGGGATGGCAATAAACACATAATATTGTCATAGTTGGCTCATTCAGAGATGCCACTATAATAGCTATCAATGAAACTAGTGAAAAACCTGAGAAGTTGCATGAATTTGTCATACAAAATTACTCAGAATAAATGGAACTGTGCAAATTTGATTAAGAAAAAGCCTGAATTCAAGAAAAAACTTAAAGGTTGGCGTGATAATTCGACCATCCAGTCAACTATATCGGACCCTATTAACAGACTCTGCCTCTAAGGGCGTACCATGTTGTGATTCATGGGTTCGAAGCCTCAACTTTAAAATAAACCCCAGTGATACATTACCATAGCATTATTGTGGTTCGGAAAAATCATCCGCCCTAAGTCAAGTAAGTCAAGTCAACATTATACTATAGCCACATTTTTAAATTCCTTAAAGTTTTGGTTCTGTCGTAAAAAATGACCGAAATATCCGGAAAAAACCAGTAAAACGATTACTACGTTCCCCATTAATATAGCTATGCGCGCCATGCACATCTCAACGAAACCGGGAAAATATATTTTGAAACAACACGAGTGAAACAAAATCGTTGGGATCTCATTGGCACGTCACATTACGCTGACCTTGAAACCGTGACGAACAGCGTCCTCAGCAGTTTTCAAGCCCTTATAATCTGACGCGCCAACAAGGTTGGATAAACATAAAAAAGTTCATATGGAAGAACTCGGAATTTTTTTTGGGACCTCGTTGGCGCACGGAGATAATCCAGGTCAAAGGTCAAATTTTACAATTTTGAGCCATTTTCGCACCTCTGTAAATCCGTGTGCCATCTTTGAAACACTTGAGGAACGATATCTACTTGCAAAGATGGTTTACCTTGAATAACAAATGAAGAAACTAGCTGGGATCTCGGAATTTTTTGTTTTAATGATTTTTTAAAAATGAGCTTAAGAGTAACTTGCATGCGAGTCAGTAAATTACTGCCCTTCGTTCATTGTTCAAGTTAAATGTTCCTGTAAATCAGTGCGCCAACAAGATCCCATCAACTTTTTGATTTATTTGCTTAGTTTGGCCACCATTCGATAGATACCACTGGAAAAACCTTGGGATTTTGATGGCGGTTAATTCTATCGCAAAGTTGAGGCGTCATCAGATTTATTCTCGAGCCATTTTGGGCCATTTATCAGAATATCAGATTACTTTGGTGAATTTTGACATGTCATATAGGACATTGTTTTTCATGCATTTTAGACCATTCATAACACATCAACATTAATCTGTTGCATGATGTTTCATACATTGCATATTATGTTTTCCTACTTACATAGATATGTTCAGAATAGTCTATAACGCATAGAAAACAATTTCCTTAATGACATGTCAAAATTCACCAAAGTAATCTAATGTCCTGAGTTTTGGTCTTAAATGGCTCAAAAAGGCTTGAGAATAAAAAGCTGATGACGCCTCAAATTTGCGCCCATGTAGAATTAAAGGTATATTATGTGATGTTTTCCAGGGGACACCCTGAATCCTCGAAAAAAATTGGAAGCAGATTTGATTGCAGATTTACATTTCTGATCATAAATCATGAATGTATTCCAAGATATAGAGCGATACGATTCCTAATTACATCAAAATCATGGTTTTATAGTGAATTTAAAGTAAAAATAGGTTGTCGGCGCAGACTCCGACAGTTTATTTTCACTTTAAAACCATGATTTTGAAGTAATTAAGAATCATATCGTCCTGTAACTTGGAATGTATGTAAAATTTATGATCAGAAATGTAAATCTGCAAGAAAATCTGCTTTCATTTTTTTTTGAGGATTGAGGGCGTTCCCTGGAAAAGATCACATAATATACCTTGAACCGCCATCAAAATACCAAAGATTTCCCATCGGTATCTATTAAATGGCAGTCAAACTAAGCAAATAAACCACAACATCAATGGGATCTTGTTGGCACACTGATTTATAAGAGCTTGAACAATGTATGTGGGGCTATTACTGACTCGCATGCACTCATGTAAGTTGACCTTAAGCAAACATTTTTAAAAAAATCTTAAAGATCCCAAGCTGGTATCTTCATTTTCTATTTAATACAGGTTTAGTTGTACATACATTAATCAACAACAAAATAAGGTAGATTTGCCATTCCTGGGGCACACTGCTAAGACAACTAAACCTGTATGGTTTCACATCGATTTTGTTTCACTTTTGTTATGTTCCCAACTGGAGGTTTCAAAATATGTTTTCCTTTCGTTGGGATGTGTATGGCGCGCATAGATATACTTATGGGGAACGTAGTACTCGTTTTACTGGGGGTTTTTTTTCCTGGAATTCCGTTGATTTTTTACAACCGAACCACAAATGTTAGGAATCTTAGAATTGGGCTATAGTATGGTATGGTAATGTATCACTGATATTTTTTGATCTGAGGACCCATGAATCACAACAGCCCCAAAAATGGTACACTCTTAGAAGCAGAGACTGTTTAAGCATCCAAACTGGTGTATTTCTTCGATCTTAACACGTGTTTCACAAAACAATGTTTGTGAATGTGGGGATGAGGTCTCATTCAAAATGTGCTAAATTCACCACACTATTTGAGCTGGAATAGCAACTCTGTCGTCTGCAGATTGAGACCACCCGACTCAAGCAAGTGGCTGAGCACTTAAAAACAGGTGATTGCTACATATAATTGTGGTTTCATTGTAATGATGAACACATCAGCTCTCCATCCATTAATGTTTAACACACACTATGAACATAATAACCTTTTCAAGGGATTTACTACTTTATATTTCAGTTCGCAGGAAACGACAACTCCCAGGACACTGTGACCCAGATGTTCACATCAGCGGTTGCCACACAATATGTCAGCTTCGAAATAGTGACATATAATAACAGACAATGTTTGAAGTTTGAGCTGTTGGGCTGTGACTTCGTTACTACAGGTAAACAGTTCGGTAAATATTTCGGCATATAGAGTTTGTCATTGCGCGTACATGTACATTTAGCCACGCGTGGTATAAAGCCCACTTCCATTAAAAGACTCACAGGCGGCTGCGTAGTCCCGAGTTTATAACTCATCATAGCTGAGCACACATGGTTTTTCGGTCTTAGTCTGCTAACATAGGGAGTTACATACTAAAATGTTTCGTGAAGTTTGTACATGTATAATACAACCTAGGTGGACATCCTTGCCAACGTGGATGTTAAATTGACCTTTGACCACGATTTAGGTCACATGTGTGGACCTCAAAAACTAAATTAAACATGGTAAAAAAAATTAAAGAACATTAAGACCAAAAAAGTTTATCACAACTTTGATAGTTAGCCGATCAATAGTTTTTGACCTATGACCTTTAGAAAACGACAAGTCGGCAAGAATATGCCATTTCCCATGAAATCGGACAAAATCCCACTTTTTCATTTTTTTGAGAATTGATAAACCATGTTATAATGTTGGTATGTAAATGTACTTTACATTACAACTAATTTCAAACATCAATGGTGTGCTGTTGCCATGGCAACCGACTTTAATGACCCCAAAACATCAAAAAGAAGTCAAATGGGAGTTAAATTTGGACATAAAATGGTGGTTGCCATGGAAACTGCACTACCTGTAAATTTTACAATTGTCTCAAAATCAGAGAATATTTATTTACCAGCAATATTAGACGTATTCTCATTATCCACGGACCCATAACATTTATTTAATGATGATAACATGTCATTTTTGGCAAATTTTGTGAAAAATTGTGAAAAATGGCCTATTTTGGCCGACTTGTCATTTTTAAAAGGTCATAGGTCAAAAACTATTGATCGACGATCAAAGTTGTTAATAACTTTGTTGCTCTCAATACTCATAGCCTAACAACATGATATATATGAAGAGTTGTGTTGCAAAGGGGCCTACATCCATTTCTACCTGTTACTCATTTTGCATTATTGAATGGATGGCTATTCATTTAAATGTGGAATGTGGCTTGTATTTTTGGTGCCTCAATTGGCGTGAATGGATGCCCTAATCCAAGTCATATAGAAACAATAAATGAGTAACATGTTGGAGTGGTCTGGTGGCCCTTTTGCAACAAAGCTCTTCATATACTCTTTAGTGTCATTAGCTTGTTTAAAAAAATTGTTTACCATATTAAATTTAGATTGACGTCCCATTGAAACACATGTGACCTTTGACCCTAAATCAAGGTCAAAAGTCACTTTAACATCCACGTTAACAAGGATGTCCACCTAGGTTGTATGCTACAGATTTCAGGGAACATTTTGGCATAACTCCCCTGTGCCAGCAGACCGGGACCGAAAACCCCCAAAATGGCCTGCGTTTTCCACGGGTTTTCCAGCTCTAAGCCAAGAAATCATTGTTACTTTCAGCGACATCATAGTTGCATTTGAATTTATTGGATCAATGCTATCAGGTCCCGTATCAGGTGCAATGCTATCAGGTCCCGTATCAGGTGCAAGCAATGCTATCAGGTCCCGTATCAGGTGCAAGCAATGCTATCAGGTCCCGTATCAGGTGCACGTCACAAGATTTAAGAAGTGTAGTATACCATATAATTCAATCTTGTGGGTGACGACGACTCGAAAAAGTGAATGTTCAAATTTTGGATAGTTATAATTGCTCAGCTTCTTTTAATCCTCTAACCTGAGACAGGAATTATACTTGTCTCAGCTCCAACATACCAGTATCTGAGTTGATTTTTTGTTGTTGTCAGGCCGGCTCTGTAGGGAAATGAGAAACGAAAATCCGATGAAGAGTGCAGTGAGTTTTTGCTCATGTCCCTTGGAACACAAAGTGACTTATAAATGTCAGTGCCAGTATATTGGGCGTGCGTGACAGTGCAGGTAGTTTGTTACGGAAAAGTGTGATTGTGAGAGGCGAGTGCTAATTTCAAGCTAATTCTACAGAAATAAGTTGAGTGCCGATGTTTTAGAGTGCTCATTGTCATAGTACTAAGTAATGGTATGGTCATACATGGTAAGGAATGAATGGTGGATGAATTGATGACTAGAGTAGATGTGAAGCCTGAGAGAGTCAGGGATGGCAGGAAAGACAGGAGTGAGTACAAAAGCCCCGCAGTGGACACCGGCAAGATGGACATGTTGGAGAGCCAGAGAAAACCAAATTGCCAAAAGACTCCGGTTAAGACTAGTTTCGTTTAGAGATGACTATGAGATATGAAGCAATATCGCCGGTGAAGCATTTGGAGGGACACTTCCGTTCTTACGGTGGATCATGTGGATACGGACGGATACTGAATCGAGCACTGGAAAATGTTAAGGTAATTCCTAGGTAATTCTCTGTCACAAACAATTATGATTATACGACGCGTATTTATAATATATTTGAAACTTGTTAACTTTCTTTCTTTCTTTCTCCCTATAAAGTGCAGATTTCATGAAAACGAAGAATGTCGCACTGCGTGGTGTATATATACATGCGTCGTCATATCGACGACCATATGCAAAAGGTGCAGAATATGTTCAGGGTGTCCCCCAAAACAGTGTATGTGTTTACCCAACGTATTGACCATGAAGTTCTATTGAAGTTGGTGTAACATCTTTATACATATCATCAGACTAAACGCTTAGCTTTCAGATGCCGTTTATTTTAATCTGATTTGGTTTTGTCAATCCTGAGATGTGATCAATTGACTAAAGTTACCTAAAATCGATGTTGTGCCACTTTTACAGAAAGAATGCTTACCCAAACCGATACTAACTTGTTCTTCCAATGGGCATCAATCCGTCTTGGAACATGGGGGGGGGGGGGGGGGGGGAGGCATTCGGTCTGAACTTTAAACATATTCAGTTCTGTTTGGCTACACAGACACTCATTCTATTATTTAACTCTATTCAATCGCAATATAAAAAAATATGATTGCATAATATTTGCTAAGACCAATCGAACAGGTGGAAGATTTGTATCTCCGGAGTAAAACTTTCTATTCATTGCGAACTGTAAAGTGGCACAACGTCGATTTTAGGTCGCTTTAGTTAATTGATCATATCTTAGGATTGACAAAACCAAAATAGGGGAAATAAACGGCATCTAAAAGCCAGGCGTTTAGTCTCTCAATATGTACAAAAGTTGTACACCAAATTGTAGAACTTCATGGCCATTAAGTTGGGTAAACACGTGCACAGGTGTGTTTTTGGACACCCTGTACAATGTGCAAGTAAAAACTGGTAGAAACCGGAGCTACTTAATTAAGTGGGTTCCTCAATGCAGACTTGAAGGCAACGAGGGATGGGTACACAGCTGGATCTTTAGGGAGGGTATTCCAATCCCTGATGGTGCGAGGGAAGAACGAGCTGGACAATCAGGTGTAGACTGAAGCGAGGGTGTGAGGAACGAAGAACCGTGAGTTGTGACCTCTGGTGGAAGATGAGTGGAGAGTTAGATGCTGCTTCCAATCAATGTCGACCAAGTCGTAACAAATATTGCACATCATTACAAGCCGGCTTTGGAGTCATCTGTCTTGGAGAGTAGGTCATTTGAAGGCGCTTATCATGTCAGAAACCGAGCTGGTGCGACGGATGTCACCAGCCACAAACAGTGCTGCGCTTCTTTGGACTTTCTCTGCATTCTGTATGTTTCTTTTGGTGTTTGGGTCCCATACTGAAGAGGCACATTTGACAGACGGTCTGATGAACGTGGTGTAGGCAATTTCCTTCACTTTCGGGCCGCAGTGGCTGGTTGCGTGACAGGAAGTCTCTTGTTCCATTGGCTTTTTTGATGGCATCGAGGTGGGAGTTGCAATTGAGATGGCTGTCCAGGTGAACCAGTTTAACGCAGTCAGCAGTGGAAGAGATCTGGCGGTATAGGACACTGTCGTCAGCAAATAACGTCAAAACATAATAATTATATTATTATACAAATCATATGGACTGCTCATAAGGTAAATGGGGTGAGCTATTTGCCCAGAGGTGATCTGGAGACCGTGATCGTAATTAATTCGGCTCAACAATCGGATCGGATGGTGATCTGTCCACCGGGGAAATGTGCTACTAAAAACCTACTATTCACAGCGAGGAGATATTTGTCGCTATCGGTTCATATACCCTTTGAATCGTAGGTATCAACCAGTAAGCGAGAAATATCGCTCCAATGCACAGAAAGGAGTCACTTATCGCGTTTGATTAAATAGTTCATTTGGCGTCAAAAGTACAAACCTTAAATAATTTTGGAGACAAGTAGTTTGATTACAATTTATTTGACTACCATGCTTTGATTACAGTTATTATTGCTGCCATAGTTATTGGCCTGCTTATTATAGTGGTGATCTGTTTGTGTGTTGTCTATTTCCGACCAAGGCAACGTCATCGTCATCACGATGATAAACGGTAAGAACATTTTTCATATTAGTACGCATGGCTAATATACCGTATGTGTCTTGTACGTAAGACTTATACTATAGTCGCTAATAAAGTAATATTTTGAATCACCATAAGTGCAGAACCAATGAAAATTAAACTGTGACCAATGCAAATATTTCCATAATAATATAGACATATTGTATTGGTCTCAGCTCAACTTTTATGGGTGCTTTACTAGTGATGCAAACTATTACTTTGGTGCCTATCGTATTTGTCTTACGTACAAGTTACTTAGACGTATGAGCAATGCGGACTAGTATTGCAGTACGGCCTTTATAGGCCTACTTCTAAACCAAAAAGTTGCTGATTTGTCAAAATTCGAAACACATTCAACTTGTTGCCAAAATCTTTCCTCATCATTTATGAATAATTATAATTGTATTCTTTACATGTTTTACGCCTCATTATAACATACACTATAGAAAGCATTTCATGTCTTGGCAAGTGAGCGAACAAATTACAGATCACCTCAAAAGAGGTTATTTCTTTAAAGCTAAAGACATTCATGTAGATCCTCAATGAAAAACATGATTTGAATGTACCAATTAGTGAAATATTAACACAAATGTGATTTCTCAACCACACTTAGGCATGACGAGTTAACCTTTAATTAAACAATTACTTTGTTTTCAGTGTTTTAAGCAGAGAATACCGCAAGGAACAACCAGTTTACGCCTCTGATCCACGTGAAGGGTACCGGTACCCTCCATCGCCGCGCTCTCCTCCTCGCCAAGATGACTACTCATTTCAGCCACACCGGGATTCCGGTAAGAACCAGAGATTCGAACCTAGCGCTCGCCCTAGCAAAGACCCGAGGGATTACAGTGTGTATGCTCAATATGGAGCAGCACGACCACCGCATTATGTACCGGATTACAAACAGCCAAGACGAGAGCCGAGTAATCGACGCACGGAACGCCGATCTGAAGCGAATGAAGCGTCAGCTCTAGGCGCGTTATATAGTGTTGTACAAGATTTTGAGACTGGTGCAGGTGGTTATAGGATATTGGGAAATAATTGTTGTATATCTCATGGAGTTGATATATTTACCATGTGTAGATCATTTAGTGTATTTCTATGTCACAATTGTGGTTGAGTGTAAATTTCTGTTAAACCAATGCTTAGTTCCACTTATTACATGACTTAATAATATATCACAAAGTGATAAAAGATTATGTTTTCCAATCTTTCTTTGGTCATCTTGGTATACTGGCCTCCATTTGTCAAAATGACCGCCATTAAAGACTAATTTAAACATATCTCAGCCCAGAAAGTACATCGAGTTGTGATTTAAGTTTCTGGCAAATTGTAGCTCAATACTGCACAGGACAATACAGGATATCTAATTGGAACCCTCGTGTTGAAAGCACCTCAGCAAAATGTTGAATGTAAATCGGAGCACAATTTAGTAATCTTTTGCTAAGCATGTTAATGTCCAATCACATAGAAAGTGATATGTTGAATCAACCTCGTCCTCTCGACAATGGCTTGATACCGATAATGGAATATAGCTGTGCTCAATTCATTTCATAAAGTTTACACGAGTCTGTTTTAAAGTACTGTGTATCTTGAGGATTCCGGTTATTTATTGTAAAAATATTTAGAATAGTTTCACGTTATGTACGTGGGATAAATTGAAACTGTATGTAACTTATTTTAAAGGTGTTAATAATAAAATGAAAGATATATATTCTTACTAATAAGGAGTATTTTGTTTTCTTTAGTGGTAGAGGGATCAGTGTGTTTCCCAACCTATTAACCTATTAAATAATTTGTAAAACCTTGTTTTAGTGGTGTTAATACCATGACTTGACCCATGACATGAACAATGATCTCTGTGATGGCAAATCTTTTAAACATTAACAAATTGTTTCCTCTGTTGCAAGAGAATTATGAGACATACCTTCTTGTGCTGCCGTGATTTAAACCGGAATTAATTTCATTATAATATTAAGTGAGAAAAAGTCGACAGTCCACAACTAGCGTGACTAGCATTATATTTATCCAGGGCCCTGTCTGTGGCTGAAAGCACAGAAATCCTACAGCTATGCAGACTATGGCTGAAAGCATCAACAGCGCCCTCTTCTAAAACATCACAGCAAGAGGAAAGGAGTCTACCAGTCGTAAGTTCTATGGTTAGTCTGATAATTACGGTTAAAACGTGAGTGTTGACGGTCTGTTATAAATATTATTCTCTTCTCAACGGCCATACCAGTCATTTCAAAATGCAAAATGTATTTTAAGCTATCTTCAGTAGCGAGCGCCGAAAAATCACACGTAAAAGCAAAATGTTTTGGTGCTAATTTCTGTAGATAACAACCGCAGTATCCGTCATATCTATGTGCAAAATGTGTTTGGTGTGATCTTCTGTAGATAACAACGGCCATATCAGTCAAATAAAAATACAAAATGAGTTTGGAGCTATCTTCATTAGATAGCGACCGCCGAAAAGTCATATCTAAATGCAACATGTGTTTGATGTTATCTTCAGTAGATAGCAACCGCAGTATCAGTCACATCTAAATGTAAAGTCAATAATAAAAGAAAAATGTATTTGGTACTAAATCCTTATCTAAAAACATATATGTTTGGTGCTATCTTCAGTAGATAGCAATGGCCATATCAAAATGCAAAATGTAGTTTTAGCTATCTTCTATAGATAGCAACCGCCGTATCAATCATCTAAATGCAAAATGTGTTTGGTGCTATCTTCAGTTGATAACAACCGCAGTATCAGTCATATCTAAGTGCAAAATATGTTTGGTGCTATCTTCAGTAGGTAGCGACCGCCGAAAAGTCATATATACATCAAAGCAAAATGTTTATGGTGCTATATTCTGTAGATAACAACCGCCAAAAATTCATATCTAAAAGCAAATGTGTTTGGTGCTATCTTCAGTAGATAGCAATGGCCATATCAGTTATATCAAAATGCAAAATGAGTTTGGAGCTATCTTTAGTAGATAGCGACCGCCGAAAAGTCGTACGTAAAAACAAAATGTGTTTGGTGCTATCTTCAGTAGATAGCAACCGCAGTTTCAGTCATATAAAAATGCAAAATGTATTTTTAGTTATCTTCAGTAGATAGCGACTGCCATAAAGTCATATGTAAAAGCAAAATGTGTTTGGTGCTAAATTCATATCTAAAAGCAGATATGTTTGGTGCTATCTTCAGTAGATAGCAGTGACCATATCAGTCATATCAAAACGCAAAATGTATTTTTAGCTATCTTCTATAGATAGCAACCGCCGTATCAATCATCTAAATGCAAAATGTGTTTGGTGCTATCTTCAGTAGATAAACAAATTAATAATATTATTTGAAGAAAGAAGAAACAATTTAAGGCATTTATCATTTATTCCTTATAAGATGTATTTTTCGGCAATAGAAATGTTTTCTTTTAAAAACATTGAAAGCCGTTTTAAACGGCATCATGATGAAATATGTTACACAGAGGGCGTTTTAAAGAAAAGTTTTAATACAATTAATAGCGATAATATTCCAACATAGTTAAACATTGTTTTCAAGTTTTGCTGTGTTTTTGTGAGAAGAAACAACAATAATGGTTATTTTTATGTTCATCTTGAATTCTGAAGTAAATTATATCTAGAAAAAACACCTTCAACACTTACTGTGTATATCTTTAAATGTTTCACGAAACAAAATTATATTCATGTTTGGATGGTATGAATATCCTTGGAGAGGTGGCAACTATATATTATAATAGCTCTCCTACAGTTTCAGTAAGGCGTTAGAGTTTTATACATTTCCTAGTTTCCATGCTACCAATACAGAAAGAGCCAAGATTTTATGAAGTAGAGAACATATTTCGTGGTAGATACAGAGATGGAAGATTAGAATATCTAATCAAGTAGGTATATTTTCCGAACTCAAGAAATACTTGGGAGACCGTGGAAAATGTAAATGAGGCAACGGTAGATTTCTTACGTTTGATTCCAGTCAAGATAACTGGAAAGGCCAAATAGAAATCAGCGTGAGAAAGAGTGTCCAGTGTCAAGTATACTGTTTACTGTAGTCGGTTAAATATATTACAGATATTACACATGGTCACATTGCATATACATTTGACAAAAATTACATGTGATTATGCTCTAAGCCTATTAATAACTCAAAAAATATAAATCCAGAGTGTGCATAAGTATACATTTTAGAAAGCTGAGATATCTAGGATTGTGGATATCTAGTGTTTGTTCCAGTATACAGGGTGACTTAGGAAATATATAGGGTGTAACAAAAGAAATATTACTATGAAATGTAATTTACTGTATGCTTCCTAATTTAAGCATAGTGCATTGAAATAAATATTGAACCCCAGATTTGAGAAGCCAAAGGCAAGGCCCTTCCGGTCATATATTATTTGTAGGGGTTAATTAATTGTCAAACGAAAATACATGGTGATCATAATGTGTCAATTTTCACATTAAAAACTATATATTCTGTGTGCACAGTATGACAAAAATGTATATAAATGTTGTTTGTTCAAAAGAAACACTTAAATGAAGCTTATGAACATACCTTTCTGCTAGAAAGGTACAATTCATTCAAATGTTATTATACAGGGTGTCCAAAAATGAAGACAACAAATTCGGCTGATTACTTACAACCTCATTTCTGTATTATGAATTGATTACAATGTTATGCCTGGCATTAATTGCACTGACATCTTGCTAACATACATGGTTAAAAACTGTTGATCTATAGAAATCAGCATTTGATATTGAACAATTTGAAAATGATATACTAGTAGGGTGACGGCGATGGACACGTTTATCCTAAACACTAAAAAGTGATGTTATTGTGCGGATTTAGTGGATAAAATAAGCACTTCCTAGGTAATTAGTATCAATTTAATTAGCAAAGATTATCTAAAATATTAAGGATCATTCAACATTAGGTTCAACTTCATTAAAACACTGCAGAGATATTGTTCCCCCCAGTTACCATTTGAAATAGGTAATAATCTGCCGGTGATGCATTTTCAGATGGTATTTGTCGTATGTAATTAATTAATAATATTAATTAATTGGGGATGTAATTAACACCATTTAAGGTTTGGTAATTATGATACTAATCACACAAAATAATAATTCAATGAACTAATATACACAAGGTTAAATCATTTATATTGCCCATCCCATTGGAAATGCATTGCATGCATCCTCACCCGCCTCCACCCCTGACTAATTGTAATTAACGAGTTATAGTAATTAATCTCAACTTGATTTATTTTATTCATTTTTTCTTACAGATACTATTAAAGCAATAAATTATCTTCCAAATGAGACCAAATTACTCAATAAAGATGTATGGTTTAAAAAATATAAGCATTTGAATGGCAAATAAGCGAAAAATGTGAAAAATCCACCCTTTTTAGGGTCCCAACTTAAGAAATGTGACTACAAGTCACGAGTGCAGAAATCAATTTCAGAGTAGTTTATAGTACATTAAATTCATACACAATTACAAAACAATACCGAGCAAGACAGAAATGCAATTAACGTGGATTAATTCACCCAAGGTATGACAATAATAAACAACAGGAATGCCCAGTTTGGTGAGGTG